>APFE030041600.1:2363-51093 GCA_000404065.3 Pinus taeda
TTCTTGATGATTTTGTTATTGTATATCTAGATGACATTCTTATATTTAGCAAAACGTGGGAAGAACATTTAAAGCATGTTAAGTAGACACTAGATGTTTTGAAAAGAGAAAAGCTTTGTGTTAAACTCTCAAAATGTGAATTTGGAAAAAACAACTTTGAATTATTTGGGACATATAGTAGGGGGTGGTGAATTGAAGATAGATCCATCTAAGGTTGCAGTCATTGTAAACTGGCCTAAACCCAAATTTGCTACAGAAGTTAGAAGCTTCTTAGGAGCAACACAATATTGGAGAAAGTTTATTTCTAACTTTTCCTTAATTGAAGCTCCATTATAGGCTTTAACAGGATTGAACAAGGTGTTTCAGTGGGGAGGCAAACAGTAGAAAGCCTTCGACACCTTGAAAGAAAAGATTAGTATAACACCAATACTAACATTGCCCGAGCTTCAAAGACCATTTGAGATTGAAACAGATGCAAGTCACTATGCCATGGGAGTAGTGTTGATGCAGCACGGTAAACCCATATGTTATCATTCTGAGACATTTAATTCTGCAGTAGTTAACTATCCCACATATGATAAATAATTGTATGCATTAGTACAGAGTGTGAAAAAGTGGAAACGTTATTTAATGGGCAAAGAGACAGTTATACATACTGATCATCAACCACTTCAATATCTACACTCCCAAACTAAGTTGCAGCAATCAAGACATTGTAGATGGATGAGTTTTCTACAACAGTTTCATTTAATCATCAGATATAAAAAGGGCATATACAATAAAGTTGCAAATATTTTATCTAGACCAATTATAAATGCATCTACTATACTTAAAGCATAATTCAGTATTGCATGAGAGCTACATTGAACAATATGCTCAAGATATAGATTTTAAAGATGTATATGCAACTTTGAGTCAAGGAAAACGAGTAGAAGAATTGGATTATCATATTAAGGACCAACTCTTGTATCATTGTGGGGAGCTATGCATTCCACAAATTGAAAGAGTAAATATAATTCGAGAAGCACACACGTCTCTAATATCAGGTCACTTTGGTGTAAATAAAATGGTTGCATAGCTGCAAAGATTTTGTTATTGGCCAAAAATGAATGAGACAGTTTCTAGATATGTAAGAGGATGTACCATTTGTGCTAAAAGCAAGCCCAACAATAAAAAACTAGGCTTGTACACTCCACTACCAGTTCCTTCTCATCCTTGGGAAAGTGTTTCCATGGACTTTGTTGGAGGACTGCCTAAACCTAGGAAAGGTCATGACTATTTATATGTTGTTGTGGATAGGTTCAGCGAAATGTGTATTTTCATACCTTGTAACAAACAGATTACAGTTGAACAAATTGCAAAGTTGTTCTTTCAGCATGTATGGGTTCATTTTGGATTACCGACTTCTATAATATCTGATCGAGATACCCGATTTGTTGGGAAATTTTGGTCAAGTTTGTGGGAATTGATGGACACCAAGCTGAAGAAAAGCACAACTTTTCATCCGCAAACAGATGGCCAAACAGAAGTGGTCAATAGGACAATGATCTAGTTGCTCAGACGCTATTGCAGCAAGCATCCCAAACTCTGGGATGAACATTTATGTTATGTGAAATATGCTTATAACCAAGCTAAACATTCTTCTACACAAAGATCTCCTTTTGAGACCTGTTTTGGTTTCACACCAAGGTCTCCCTTGGATTTTGTCTTTGGTAAAGACATAGCAATTGATGGACACAATGATGTGGACAAGGCAACTAAGTTCATTGAACAAATCCAAGAGATTCACTAGGCAGTACAGGAACAACTGGAAAAGAGCCAAGCCAAGTATAAGGCAAGGCATGAAAAACATCAGATGGAGCATAGTTTCTAGGTTGGTGATCAAGTCTAGTTGTATATCAGCAAAGACAAGATGCAAGGTGAAGGTAAGAAGTTGAAGCCAATAAGGTATGGACCTTTCAAGATACTTGAGAAAATTGGTGAAAATGCTTTTCGCCTTGATCTACCAGCTTACATGCACATCTACTCAGTTGTTAATGCAGACAGCTTGAGACTATTTGAACCTTCATTAATTGAAGATCCCGAAGAGCAGAGTCAATTGCCTTCTATTGATGACCTGTTACCTGAATATCTTAATGAGTTGTAGGAAGACACAGTTCTAGACAAGAAGGTAAGAACTACACGCAGAGGGGATGTTGAGTACCTCAGGATCAGACTCAAAGGTTCAAAGCCAAGCAATGCGAAATGGATAGAAATTGAGCAAGCGAGGAAGCAATACCCTCACTCGATTGATGCTTGAAAGAAAACCAACTTTTGGTGGTCCAAAATCTTTTTTAGTGGGAAGGCCGTGATTCAAATTGGATCCTAAAACTCTCTAAGTTTTCATGACTGTTTAAAATCATGCTAAAAGATTCAAGTCTTAGAAAAGTCAAAGCTATTAGAAGGAATCCTTGTAATAGTTGCAGTTGTGGCTAGAGCGGAGCAACGAGGATCCTCGGTCGAGCACGCAGACCATTGGCCCATGGTAAAGCATAATGGCACAAAAGTTTCAAACCGAAGGCTAATTCGGGAAACAAAGGTGGATCGCAGGGCGTCCCCCTCAGTGAAGGAAAGCCCTGAAGCGCCCTGACCTGAAATCGCTATAAAATTCAGAAAAGTAACTGTTTCGATTTCATAGTGCAGGATTCCCCAAAATTGGCAGGATATTGGAAGGCTTCGAGGTGGTAAGAAGTTTTGACTGAGTCCCACCTGATGCCACACATTGAGTGACACGTGTCCGGTGGGAGAGAGAGAAAACTGCCTGCATCGGATGGGTAAACCCCGTGCAACTTGTCTGCCCGATATGAAGGATGACTATAGGATCTGGGGGGTCCAGATCGACAGCAGAGATGCATCCCAATGACTGACCGGATTTGATAGGTCAAAAAGCAAGATGATAGGGGATTTGAAGTCTAACGTGGATGATGAGTTGGCAAACGATTTGTGTTCATGGGCGATCTTGAAGCAAACAGATTTAACGACCATTCAAATATGATTCAGGGAATATGACACCCAGTTCATTAGCAAACAAGTGGCCACCTCCATGCGAGGCGTTACCCAGTGATGATGACACAGAGCAGAGGAATGAATGGACAGAGGAAAGGAAACCAGAAGGCTGGGAAGTAGAAACGAGCAGTCAAAGAACATACTCGCTTTAAAGCCATGAACTGACAGAAGCAGAGAACGGGCACACACAGAGACGCAAGAAGCTAATAACAGAGAACAAAGAGTAGAAGTCGAGTTGACCTGAAGGCATCATTGAGCCAGAAAGAGCCAGAGAGAGTCAGAGAGTCTGTGTACCCCATTGAGGGCTTGAGAGGTTCAAACAAACTCCTCAGTATAGGCTTGTCATACTACTGTGACCCTCAGAGGTCAAGTTTCAGTAAGGAGAGTCTGTGCACTCCATTCATATTGACTTCATTCTGTTTAGTGAGTCTTGAATCGAGCTCACTGTTGTAAAAACTCTGCTTGAAAACATAATAGAGAGGCCACCACTGAAAGGTTGGACCAGGAGACGTAGCCTAGGAGCATTAGGTGAACTCCTTATTAAACTTGTTTTGTTTACATGTTTGACTATTATGTTTTCTCTGATTGCCTAAGTGTTTGTATTCTAGCAATCTTATCGATTTGTTGCATAAGTAACATAGGCACATCCATGCAAATGAGTCTATAATACCTTTCATTCTTTGTCCTGGATAAATTCCAGATCACCCCTACTCCTTCCTTGCTCACAACACCATCAAAATCCATGTTCCAAAGGGATTCTTCCTCTTCATCTTGTTTCTCAATATCTAATTTTGTCTCCTCTGTCTTGCTCAATTCAGTTTCCAAGTGTGACACTTCCTCCACTACACATTCATTATTATACAAAATAAAGGAGTCGATATTTGAATGCACATAATACAGGTGGTAATTATTTGGTTTGTCTTGGCTGCTAACCATATATCTCATTAATGTTTCCCTGTATAACCTTCTCTGCTGACCAAAAATGGGAATGGTAGCATAGGTCATGTCCATTTGCAAATTACCCTGTAACTTTTCTCCCCATGATCTTGATAGCAACATTCCATACTTGGGAGGTGTGTCTACCACTACAATATCCATTACCACACTCTTTGCTAGTATTTGGACAAGAGTAACAAATAAATATTTGATGAGGTCTAAGCATCTTACTTTGCTGGAGTCAAAAGAATATAAATCTTTGTAGGGTCTTGTTATATCTAATCCTAGTTACTCCATGATGGCTCTAGGCATAAGATTGTGGGAAGCACTAGAATCAAGCATAACATTGTGCAAATTTTTTTCATGAATGTTCAAACTGATATAGAAAGGAGGCACACTACCATCCTGGGACTTCCCTTCAACTTCAGGTCCAAACAATAATTCAGGTTGGTCATCAGTTAAATTGACTGTGTTTATTCCTTCCCATATCTTTAGAGCCTTCATGAATTGAGATCTATATGCATTCTTGTTAATCAATTCAGTCAGAGGAATATAAATTTTTACCTTGGCCAATTCATTTTCAATACTGAAAGATGTCTAAGGTTTATCTATTTCATTGATATTCACATTCTGTTTTTTAGAAGTTTCTTTATGATAATCATCCTTTGGATGACTAGTATAATGGGTGTCATTCTTAATATTCTTGGGAGGAGCTTCAGCAACTTTTTTACTCCTCAAATTGTATTGTCTGTGCACCTCCATGATAGCATTTTGATATCCATGTTTATAATCATCTCACTCTAAAGGGAGAACTTCTGGTTGTGATAACAAGAACATATCTTCCTCCTCTTTAGTTAAGAAGATGTGGTTAATTTCACTTTCCTCAAAAAAATTTATTTTATTTTCTTCAGGATCCTCTGGTAACTCGGCTTCTTCATCTGCATAATTCTCTTGGAAAGGAGGTATAATTTGTCACTAATCAGTTTGGCCACTCTGTTCTCTCTGTTTAATTTGAGGTTGATTTTCCCTAAAATTAGGATTTCTAATTGAGGACCACCTTGGTTTTCCCTTAGAGGAGCTCTGTCAGTTAAACTTATCCTTTCCATCATTATTTCCATGGTTTTAACTAAGGTGTCCAACTTAGAATCTGATGAAGAAGAAGCGGGTTCTTCTTTAATAGTGACTCTCCTCTCAACCTTTAACCTAGCTCCCTTTGCCAACAAATTTTCTTCCACACTGACTGCATTCCTCTACATTTCCTCAAGGGTAGCATGGTTTCCCTCCCTTCAGTTGGTAAGACATGTATTGATCAAAACCATCTGGAAATTTGATCAGACCTAGTCCTCGTGGGGTTTGTATTGTAATTGGGATAGAATTGTAAATGTTATTGAATCTAGTGCAATAGTATTGGAATAATTCACTAGGGTCCCTCTTTATACTCACATATTCAACCAATATTTGGAGAGATTCTTCTTTACTTCCCATCTTCCGAGGAAAGTTTGGTGAAATTTTGTGAGATATAGGATAGAGGAAGATGGAAATGCCTTAAACCATTTCTTAACTTTTTCTGTGAGACTTTGGGCAAATAGTCTCATCTTCACATCATCATCATCAATTTCTTGCAAATCTAAATAATCATTCATTTTGTCTATATTTTTTTGAGCAGTGATTGGACCTGTGCCATCAAATTGAGGTATTCATCTCTAATAATCTTGTGGCATGGCATTAAGTTGTCTAGGTAGGACCAAGGGGGCACAAGGAGATGCCATCATTGGTAATTGGGAATGAGGAGATGATGAAACTACAATAGGTGTGGATATGGGGGGTATTAAAGGGGGTGGGGTTTTACTTTGTTGAGTTGACGTAGTGGTGGTAGGGATCGTAGATGAAATGGGAGCAGTAGTAATAGGGGGAATCATCATAGAGGAAGAAGATGAAGAATTAGTTGGTTGATGAATAAGAGCTTTGTGCACATCCTGATCTAATTCGGTCACCAAACGTTCAAGCTTATTAAACTGTTTTACAACACCTTCATCAAAGTTTGAATTAATAGGTTGATGCTTTGAGATATAAGGTTTCAAAATACTTTCATCAAAAACTGTCTTAGGTACAACGTTTCTGGCTTGGTACGAAAAAGGCTATTCTTAAAAGGTAAGTCAAATCCAATATCCTCAACAGTTACAAAAATTTCAGGGGGAGAACTAACTCTACGCAGTGGATTATTACTTGCTTGGTTCTCAGTAAGACTCCTCTTTCTGATAAGTTTTTCAGGATTATATACAACTTTTGGTGGTTTAGGATCTGGATGAGCTCTAGTGTATATCTTTCTAGGAGCCAGATCTATAATAGATTATTTACAGATAGAAATATGTACAAATTTTAGGTGGAAAACACCCTTAATAACGTCCATTTCACAACCACACACTTGAAATAGCCTTTAATCTTTGAAACAAATTTTTACCATGGAAAAATTCAATTTATATCAGATTTATACGAAATCCCCAGTATGGTCACTAGAATGTTATCACTTCGTAATTTCCCAAGGGTGTGAGAGAAACCCAAAGGTAACCACAAAACCGCTTTGGAAGCTGGGATCTAGCCCTTCCAGCTTCAGAGAGGGATATCTCTATATGATTTATATTTGTTGATTTAAGATGTTAGGCTAGTTATTGAGTTCCGAGTTTGGTTTTTTCAAATATTTGGTTGAAACTGCAAGGAAAGTACATTCAGAAATGGAGTCATAAGTCTTAGGGTGATCAAATAGAAGAATGTCAGAACAGATGTAACAGGGCAAGGTAGGTAGGCTTTTGGATCTTCAGAGAATTTGTGGGATGAAAAGATTTAGATTCAATTAAACATAGAGATACTAGGACGAATTCTATATTTAATATCAAAGTGAAAACAAGAATATTTTTTATAAGCCAGAGTGGAGTGTATTTAAACAAATTAAAACCTTAATCTTCTTTAAATAATAGAGACAGAAAGAATATATGGAAAACTGGAAAATAACAATTTTACAAGAGAGGAAACTTCACCAATTGCTTGACACAGGAATCCTAGAAAAAACTTGATGTATTAATGGAAATGATCACTTCATTACATGCACAACTTTACATCAAGGATCTTCTTTCTTCACATGAGTTCCAACCCTTTGTACTTCAATATACGAATTATTTATACAATTCATCAAAATATGTAGATTTAAAATATCAAAATGTTTCTACAAAATATCCTAAAAAACTATTTACAAAAATAGTATAGGAATATAGGAAAACTAAAACTGTTGAAACTCTCTGACACTGACTTTGAGGATTCTAGTGATGAATTGGCTTGAAAAAATTGCTGCTTTGTTGCGAAAGATGAATACCTATTTACTCTAGAATTTGACATAATTTGTCCCATCTGTCTTCATCTGGGGTGGGGAACTTGATTAACTTTCTATAGGTTTCATCCACCTCAGTATATTTCTAGAAGGCGGGCTTAATTACAAACAGGTGTTTTATTCCATGTTTGATAAGTAATTCGAACTTTAAACCTTCCATGAATTCTTTCTGTTGGCTTATATGGGCCTGAACCAAGTTTGGAAGAATTATTTAGCCAAGCAAATCCCGCAGCTACCGGGCCTTTCGGCAACAGTCCGTGGAGCGCGGACTGAGGTCTCACCTGAGGTAGCAGGGGAGGGTGTTGGAACCAGGTTTCCGCACCCTTGGGATGTCTGGATGTGGTTCAGAGGTATCATGCGCCATTCTGCAGCCTCGTGCTTCTCTCTATTCGCGCAGATCCGAACCCAGAATGATTTTAACTTTCAATGATCACGCTGTTTATAGATCTAATCTATTTTATGAAGTATTGTAATTCAAATCTACTTAGAAGGGTCTTTAAGTAAACATTTAACAGATTTAACCAGTTCACGCACTTAGAATAAACAAAGATTCAACTATATCCTTAACATAAGCATATGCGCATAGATTAAACAGTGAGATCAACCATTCATACAGTCAGATTCATGATACTTAGATTGTAACACAGAATTTGTAGAAGAAACTTATCTATATTTTCCCTTATCACTAGTACATCCAGATCCACTCTGCACACTCAGCTGCAGGGGTCTGTGCACACAGTTACGGACTCTTCCAGGCCTCTGCGCACACAACTGCAGAGCCTCTATCTACTACCCAAACCCCCAACTTGGACTTACAGATGCTTTCAGAATGCTTCCCTCAAAAACCCATTACATTTCAGATCCAAAACTATTTTATCAAAACTTAGCTACCTCTACCCATAGAGCCTCGCTCTATTTATACCTTTCCATGGATCGCGATCCATGGGTAGGCTGGCTCTACTTACATTTCTTTACATTATTTTTAGGCGGACTACCTTTTGACTTTAAGTTATTATAATTTTCACTTCTCGCGGAATATTTACCCTCGCTTTACTCAAAATTGCGGGCTTCGTGCCCCATGACCATTGCGTGAGGCTTCTGTTACCCAATAGTCCCGCAACATAATCATCGTGACTCTTCCCGAGTCACTCAGCTGGTGCGGGGATCTTTGTGCAGAGGTCGGTTAGCAACTTTTGCATCTCGCCGGTCTCTGCAACAAATTCGGCTGCGAGCCTCTGTACCTTTTCCAAGTGAGCCACTGAGGCATCCCTATCACTGGCAGCTGCCTGCTCCGTCGCACATACTGCTTGCATCTACGTTACCTTGCTTCAATGGTCGTAGATACGCTAAACGCTTCATCATGCCAGGGCTAGATATGTTCTTTGAGTACTGCCTCCTATTGCCACGCCACATCCACTTGGGCTTTGAGAGCCTGGGCCTCTTTCATTTTGGTCAACCATTGTGTGATAGTGACCATCTGTGTATCCCCGCGGGTTGTGTCGTAGGCCTGCTGTAACTTGCGCGCCTCGGTCTCTACTTGCTGAATAGTTGGGTCCTCCTAGAGGGAGGTCAGTATCCTGAGTGACTGATCGAGTAGTCCCGAGCATTCGCGGACAACACTATTCATCATTTCTAGTCCCGCTACAACTTCGCGGTAGCAACGTTCCCATTTGGCCGAAGTTGTGGGAGGTTGGGCCTGGAGAGGGAGCTCTGCAACCTGTAATGTTAGTTCCTCTTGGTTTCTTGCAGCCTCTGACTGGGCCGTACGAGAGCCGAATGCCATGTGCTAAATCTTGGTAGTTGGTGGGAGGTCCCCGGGGATGGCTAGCTCGAGTACCGTGCTACATGCCTCCGTCATTGCTTGTTCTACCTCCCGATATTATGCAGCTAGGTCGTCATGCTGGAGAGTGATCTGTTCTATCTTTGCCTTCTGTTCTGTCAAGAGGTGGAAAGCGCAACCTTCCCTGTCCTGAAACTCTTGAGTGACCCTATCTTGTAGGAGATATAGTAGTTCTCTCGATAAGATGGCTAGATTTAATTCCCAACCACCTTCATCGCCTATGGCTATGGCTCGGACAACACTTGGGGGTAATGTGAGGATGTGTGGCGTGTGTGTGCTGACCATCTGTTCGGCGGCGGCTGTGTCTTTTGTGGCCTCACGGGTGACCCAGCTCGGGGGTTGCTCATGTAAGGCTTGTAACTGTGCTCTTATCTCCCCTAACATAGTTGTTTGCGTGGTGATTAGTTAGGGCAACGCGCTGGTGGTAACATTGCTTGCGGGCTGGCTACTGTCCATGAATTTGGTTTCCAAAGCCTTCACTATTTTGGACTTTTTCCAGGTGGCCAGTGATTCCTTGGCACGCGACCGCTTGAGGTGGTCCTGTGTCTTTGTTTCTTGTTGCGCATCCTATTCCAAATCCATTCCCTGATCTGCCTGATTCCCCATGGTTATCGAGCTCATGGTAGTCTCCTGTTGCAAAGTAGCTTGTTATTCCTGATGTGTTTTTTCTTCCAGTTGACTGAGTCGCTGCTGGCGTTCCTTCTTCTGCTGTTGTGCGGCCACTCTGTCGAGAACAGCCTTGTCTGGGGCACACCATTCCAGAGGCCATGCTGCCAATACCGCGTAAATGACATCATCTATTGCAAGGAACAGGAGTGTGACCTAAGATTGCTCCGGATCCTTTCGCTCGCACATATACACGTGATGCATGTTTGCTTTGAACTTGGCCATGCTTTGAAAATTATTGTAGATCGTGGGGGACATGCGCAGTCTTCAAGCAATCCACATCCATATCTTCTCTTCCATGGAGGTTCAAAATGCCCCAGATCGCAGAAACCCTTGCTGCATCCTTTGTAGCCCAGAGTGA
Organism: Pinus taeda; assembly: GCA_000404065.3. Classification (NCBI taxonomy): domain Eukaryota; kingdom Viridiplantae; phylum Streptophyta; class Pinopsida; order Pinales; family Pinaceae; genus Pinus; species Pinus taeda. Next base: position 12,594 of record APFE030041600.1, read on the forward strand.
AATATACCGCATGGCTTTGGGTAGGCTACCCTCAATGCAATGAAACTGGCTCTCCTGCGATAATTCACTTGTAACCAGAAGGATTGATAAGAGAAACCATGCATAATGAAAGGTCTTACCTTTGTCCTGTGCTTCTTAACAATTGGTCAGAAATTCGTTGCATAAAAACTGTGACCAATTAAACTGAACTGCCTCGGCACACTGCCCTGCCAATGCGATGACAGGGGATGGCACCTCATCCACGTGACATTTTCTCATGAGTTTACTGGCTAGTAGTTGAGTGGCGACTCATACGATGCGGTCACTGATGCTTGTTATGACGTATCCCCACTTTCCTTTATCTAGATGGTACTTCTCCTTCACTGTTTTGGCGAGGCCTCCCTCGCTACTGGTTCCTACAGTCTGCAGGGTTATTCCCTTTAAGCAGTAGGTGCATTATCCAATGGATTAGGTCAGCTGAGATCGAGATCGGTTCTTCCAACCAGAGATATCCATTATGGACGAGACATAGCAGTTATCGGATCACAAATATGGTGATGGTGGTGCGTTGATAGTGAGTTATCCACCTGAGATTTAGTAGCCCCGCCCTCTCCACACCTAGTAACCACTTCTGTGGAAATAGCTTGTCTTCAGCTAATTCAGGGAACTTGTCGCTGTCTGCAAGGTCCCAATATTTGAATTTGATGCTTGGAACGCGCCCCATTGGAAACCCCTTGAACCTTATATTGTTCGGAAGAAGCGGGCTCTGGAGTGTAGCTTTTGCAGCATCTACGCCTTTCGATATCCTGGTTGTCCCAGTCCATGGAGATAGATACGGGGGTAACAACGGAAGTTGGAATGCAAGTTCTTCTTCCTTCACTTGTGCGTCAATCTGATCAATCAAGTCTTGCAGATCATCGTCCTCCTCCGAAGGTTCGGTGGTTACTACTTTGCCTTTTTCAATGGCTGAGCATTTGTTGAGTCTTGGGGAAGCCCGGACTGCTCCCATCTTCTGCTTGTTCTTCCTGGGCCACGAGGTACGTGGCGACTTGGGAACTTCAGGAACTTGAGTCACCTCCTTGGGCTCTTCTTGATTCATCTGCATTTCTTCTGTGATTTGTGCTCGGGTTCTTGCCATAGTACTCATGGAGTGACTGGTAGCTGCGTACTTGCTACTTTTTGCTGGTTCACAACGCTAAAATTTTAGTGCCGACCACAAGCTATGAGATTTGAAAAAATCCCTTCCCTCCATTTTCAGTTCATTAGTGGTGTCGATTTGGCAGATCTTTGCATATCTCATCCGGAACTTTCGTTTTAATGTCCCGCCGCCCACTCCTTCCTGACGTGATAAGACCTTCTTGTAAGGGCCAATGTGGCTAACAGTCATATTTTGACTTTTCCCCGTGGTAGCGCTATCCTGGGGGCGCAGCTACAAACTTGGGAACTGCCTAATTTGGTAAAGAATCCTTTTGTTGCACCGATTTTCTGCGGATTGGTTTATAGTCCCACACCTTCTTTCAACTGCTCGAGGCACTGATACTGTAGTTTCTAGTGCTAGTCAGGTGCTCACACCTTTGGTGCGAGTCCGGACTGTCCCTGCTATCCCGAGCTACGAGCACCTTTGAAGCATCTATGTCATTGGTCTGGGGTTTATATTCTTCCGTGAGTGCAGGTGCAGCCATGATAGCAGGGTTGCAACGCGTTTCTGGGCTACCCTGCTTCCTTGCGCACTTTGCTTCTTTGGCTGTAACCACAGGTTATCGGTGTTGAGGGGCCTATGGCCACTCTGTCTTCTTTGAGCTTCTTTTTTTCGTCTATTGTAGGCCCAGAGAACCCGTGGTATCTGCAACTTCCCTAATCCACTGCTAGCCTTGGTGTCGGCCGCTTGGGCACTAGTTTGTTGGGGTGGCTTCGGGCTCCTACTTCTAAGCTGGGTGGATATCCACACCTTAGGCACCTATAGCCTGTGCTGGCGAGGAACACTTACTTTGTTTCGCTTTTCTGGCCATGCGTGCGCCCTCCTTCGACATCTGCCCCCTGTCATTTGCATCTACGGGGTTACACCCTGTCCGGACGCAGTAGTTGCGCGGGGGGTTTTTGCGGAGACGTCCGGCTGTTCCTTTGCTCCTATTGTCACCATCCAATTACAATTGAGCATGGTGACTTCATGCAGTCGGTTTTGCCATCATTCAACCTCTTCATCTGAGTCTGACGTACAAGAACTATTGTGGTGCCATGAGAGTTGGCCATCCACTGTTGGATTGACCTTGTCCTGATCTTGCACTGTGATATGGTAGATACAGTCCAACTCTCCATTGTTGTCTTCGTCGTGCACAGGATCGGTATATCGTGCCCCTTCTACGGGGTCCAATGGGACCACTATGCGGAGAGCTTTCTTTTCGAATATCATTTTTCATTTCTTGAGGTTGATGATTCCATTCATATCCGTTGCCCAATCTATCCCTAACAGTGCGGGATACAGGTTACTATCATCCACAATTTTGATAACTTCAAAATCGGTCTGGGTGTTGGCGCCATTGATGTCTACTATAACTCCGTGTAGGCGTCCCATGGGCAGAATCTTCTGCTGGTTAGCCATCCGTAGTTGAATCGGTAACCATTGCAGCAGAGGCCTGCCTATGCGTTCCCAAGTTTGCTTTGGTAAGACATTCGCGTCAGACCCCAAATCTAAAACGACTTGATCCATCTTATAGTCTCTGATCTGGACAGTTAGTCGCATTTCCCGCCCAGTGCGCAATGAATGTTTACCTAATTTTTGGATCATTCACAGTTCATCTGCTTCCGCGCACCGAGTTATCAATTCTTGCAGCCCCTTCACCACTTTTGCATCCCTGTGTAAATTCATGCAGGTTTCTAAAAAGGTGGTTAGCACAGATGTATCCTTCTCTGATCTTAATTGATCCTTACTTTCTGACGTAGAAGCTTCTATGAAGCTCTTCTTGGCTTCCATAAAGGTTTCCTTCGCACGCTCCAAGTCAAAGTCTGGTTGTTTCGGAGCGGTCTTACTGACCCATGAATCCGTCTCTAGTTGTTTCCCCTTATCTTCTCTGGTGGTAGCACCACTCTGGAGCATCATATTTACGTTCGGCTCCTCCGTACGAGGTTCAGCCTTCAGCATCTGGACGGTCTGAGTGGGGTTGGCTGGAAGCACCACCTTTTCTCGTATCTAAGCAATCAGCATGGGGCAATCGACTGCTTCGTGGTCAAATTGGTAATAGTAAGGACAACAGGCTTTGGTCGGGTTCGTGTAATCCTGTGCGTAATGCCCCAGCCTTCCACAATTGTAGCCCTCATTCCCGTCTAGGTCCCATGCCTCCGTGGCCCCATCCACGTCCTTGGTACCTTCCCTGCATGAATGGTGCAGTGGGATCCTGCCCACACACCTCTGTTTGCATCCTATAAGTAGGTGTTCGATCCATCAACATTTGGTAACTGCGGAAATTTCTTTCCTTGTGGCCCATCGTTATGCAAAAGTCACAAAATAATTGTTGAGGAGGGGGTTGTCTTAAGCTTGGTAGTAGGTGACAATTGTTTATGGCATGCTTTCCTCCCACTTCACAGATTGCGCACCAGAGTGTGGGCACCATGCTCGACCCGGCTTGTACCTCTGGTCGCAATGTTATTGGCCCCCCTCCTGTCACATAGTTTGCAAAGATCGGACAGTGGTCCTTATCGTGGCCCGGTCCCTTACATTTGATACACCATACCTCTTCTCGTACCTCTATCCTAGGTGCCTGGCCTTGTTTCAAGATTCAAATCTCTAGACATAAGTTTTGCATTTGTGCTTGGATTTGCTAGACTCCCAACCCTGGGTCTTGTATTGGGGTTTCGTGTAGCTGCATTGCTGCCTCCAGTGCTTAAGCTTGGGTTGAGATCTTTTGTTGCGACAGATCCGACCTAAGAAATGGCGTTAATGATGCGACAAAACAAGCATAGTGCTGTGCATCCGTTAGTGTCATGTTGGCCTAGAGGATGGTGCTTTTCAACCTCTGATCTAAATCCCATGGGGCTTCCCCCGGCAACATTACAATTTCCTTGAACCCAATAACTGACTGTGCTTTCGACTTGGGTCGTCCAAATTCCTTATCTAGTGCCTTCTGGATTGCTTCCAGTCCTTCATTGGATGATCACTCGAATATTTCATGTACCAGGTTAATATGCGGTCCTGCAGCGCACTAACTAAGGTAGCCTTCTTGATGTTTTCATCCGAGATGCCCTATGCATCCCATACATTATTTATCACAAACCAGAACTAGCCCGATTCCTCATTTCCTATACCTTTAAATGTTGGCAGCTGGACTATGCTCGTCATCCTGACTTTTGGTGGTGGCGGAGTTGGGGTTGGGATCGATGTTGGGGTGGACAGATTCGATGTAGGTGAAGTGGGTGGTGGGGTGGTATCAGTGGGAAGTGCTCCCTGATCAACCAGACCGCAATCCCTGGTGAGAACCTTGCGAGCTCCTCCTCGCTTTCCCAGGGACTAGCAGCTAAAGGACTGTTCTCTACTCCTTCCATTCCACGGTAACCTCTTCCGCTTCCCGTCACTCCAGACATCAATAAACGTGCATAATTTGTTTTTCACACAACAGCATCTTAATCCAAGTATTTAATGATTTCATATACCTACCCCGAGGTCCTTGAAGAAACCACCTTTCTGCTTCGCTATAGCTCACAATTGTATCAATCGTGAACTTAGTGATAAATCCTCCTATTACCCGATCCAGCCAATGAACTGCTGTGCACGCGATTTTATCCTCGGCGGCTTCTAGCCGGCGCACTAGTTCCGGGGTCCACACAATAGGCTGGTCCAATTTTCACCTTCCCACGCTGTCAGCTAGCCTTGCGATCCACTCGTACAGTTCTACTGGGAACGACGTGAAGAAGATTTTGTGAATATTTGTGAATATATAATGGTCCAGCCAATCTTCTCCTGATACTCGTGGGTTTCTATTTTCCTGGACTACGAACTCGTGGAGTTTCAGATCCCACCACTCTTCAATCTCTTTCTTTGTAGGGTTCCAGTGTTCCCACATCAGACACCCCTTAGGCAGATCCCGGTCCCGGCAACGGAACCATTTGTTGGCTTATATGGGCCTGACCCAGGTTCGAAAGAATTATTTAGCCAAGCAAATCCCACAGCTACCGGCCCTTTCGGCAACAGTCTGCGGAGCGTAGACTAAGGTCTCACCCGAGGTAGCAAGGGAGGCTGTTGGAACTAGGTTTCCGCACCCTTGGGATGTCTGGATGTGGTTCGGAGGTATCGCGTGTCATTCTGTAGCCTCGCACAACTCTCTATTCACCCAGATCCAGACCCAGAATGATTTTAACTTTCAATGATCACGTTGTTTATAGATCTAATCTATTTGACGAAGTATTGTAATTCAAATCTACTTAGAAGGGTCTTTAAGCAAAAATTTAACATATTTAACCAGTTCGCGCACTTAAAATAAACACAAATTCAATTATATCTTTAACATAAGCATATGTGCATATATTAAAGAGTTAGATCAACCATTCATAAAATCAAATTCGCGATACTCAGATAGTAACACAGAATTTGCAGAAGAAACTTATCTTTATTTTCCCTTATCACCCATACATCCAGATCCGCCCTACGCACTCAGTTGCAGGGGTCCACGCACATAACTGTGGAATCTTGCAGGCCTCTAAGCACACAACTGCAAAGCCCTTATCTATTACCCAAACCCCCGACTCGGACTTACAAACTCTTTCAGAATGCTTCCCTCAAAAACCCATTACATTTCAGATCCAAAACTATTTTATCAAAACTTAGCTACCTCTACTGATCCGAATTGGATCCTTAAACATTCTCTAATTTTTCATGATTGTTTCAAATTATGTCAAGCTTCAAAGTCTTATGGATATCGAGCTTATCAGAAATAACCTCTAAACAATGGCAATTTTTGGTCAACACAGAACAACAAGGATCCTCAGTCAAAGTGCGTAGACCGTTGGCCCATGGTGACTACGCGTTGGCACAAATTGACAAACGGGAGGTCAAATCCAAAAATAGAGGCAATTTCTGATACATGATTAGAGCTTTAGTGCTAATCATGTATTTCAAGGCATCCCCCTCAGTGAAGGAAAGCCCCTAAGCGCTTGGTCACGAGGGAACCATAAAACCATACGGAAATTGATGATTCCGTGAGAAGGCGGGTCCCGTGCTAAAACCGACAGGATATCAGAAGGGCTTCAAGCGATAAGTAGGTTCGACCGAGTCTTGCCCGATGCCATACACTGGGTGGCATGCGTCTGGCAGATGAGAGAGAAAACCACTCACATCGGACGGGTAAAGGTCATGCTACTTACCCGCTGATATGGATGTAGACTGTAGGATCTGGCGGCTCCAGATCAACGACGGAGAAATGATCCAACAAATGACTGGATTTGACGGGGAAATAGGCTAAGTCACATAAGATTTGAGGTCTAGCATGACCGATGAGTTGGCAGAGGAATCAGTTTCATGGGAAATCTTGGAGCAACGGAAATAACGACCGCTCAAAGAGAACTAACGCTCAGTTCGTGAGGAAACAGGTGGCCACCTCTCTGTGAAGCATTACAGTGATGATGATGCAGAGTAGGGGAATTCAAGCAGACAGAGACAGGAGATCCAGAGAGCCGGGAAGCAGAAATGAACAGTCAGGAAGCGGATTGGCTTTAAGTCACGAACAGACAAAGAGTAAGAGCAAGAAGAAAGAGAGAGAGAAGCAAATTGTAGAGAACAAAGAAGTCGAGCTGACCTGCAGAGCAAAGGCAGCATCAAGCAGACAGAGACAGAGAGAGTCTGAGAGTCTGTGAACTCCAGAGAATGCTTGAGAGGTTCAAGCAAACTCTTCTATGTATACCTGTCAGGTATCGAGTACCAAATTGGACTCATACCACTGAGACCAGTGGAGGTTGAGATTCAGTAAGAGGAGTTTGTGTGCTCTAGAGGCTTGGGGAATCCAAGTACAATCCTACTGATCATCATCTGTTAAGTGAGATCAAATTGAGCTCGTTATTGTAAAAACTCTGCTTTTAAGACACAACAGAAAGGCCACCACTAAAGGCTGGACCAGGAGATGTAGCCCAGGAGGATTGGGTGAACTCCTTATTAAGCTTGTTGTGTTTTATGTGTTTTCTTACTGTGTTCTCTTACTGTTTTAGTGTCTGTGTATTTCACAATCTTATCAATCCATTGCATAAAATAACATAGGCACACCCCAGCACATGAGTCTGTAATACCTTCACTAATTCTCTGAGGTCATTTACATGTGATTTCAGATCATCTACCCATAGAGCCTCGCTCTATTTATACCTTTCCATGGACCGCGATCCATGGGCGGGCCGACTCTACTTACATTTCTTTACATTATTTTTGGGCAGACTACCTTTTGACTTTAACTTATTACAAATCACGCTCCGCGCTTCTCACGAAATCTTTACCCTCGCTTTACCCAAAATTGCGGGCTTCGTGTCCCATGACCATTGCGCGGGGCTTCCGCTACCCAACACTTTCCCTGTAATGGTTCCCTTTATGGTGGAAAATTTTGATTTATCTCTTGCTATGGAATATAACTTTTACTGATAATCCTCTAGCTGAACTAATTTATCTCCAATTCCCTTTAAACCTGGAAGCCCCTTTTGGTGTAGTATGTTGAACTTCTTGTGGAATTTTTGAATGCTAGACTCCAACTTATTGTAACATTAAATTCCTTTTTGTAAGAACTCTTTTTACCTCAAGTATTGTCTCAGTTCTATTTGTAATCTCATATTCTTCCAGTTCTTCTTTTTTCCTTGAATTCAAGATTCTTATTAAGGCAGTAGCTTCACCTGGTTTTTCAGACAAGTTTTCCTTTATCTCTTCAAGGACATCTTTTGATTTCTGTACCAATTCCTCTTGCTCGAAAATAATTTCAATGGAAGGCCAAATTTTAGTCATATCTTCATTAATTTCTACCGAAATGTTCTCCTTTGCCTGTGCAATTGTATGTGCCATGGCAGATTCATTTTCCAAAAGTTCAATTCTCTGAGTTAATCTGTGAGTTTTTTGAAGCTCTAACACATACACATTATCAAGTTCTAATTTTTGCTCTTGGAGATTACTAAGCTGAGATTTCATCTTTTCAATCTCCTACCCTCTGATAGACAAGTCTTCCATAGCTCCGATTAATTCTCCTGATGTATCTATAGACTATGTCTCTGCTATAGTAGTTGCTGAAGTAGAAGCCCGTGTTGTTGATGTACCTGTAATTGGAAATGTTATGAGAGGAATGGCTACTAAGTTAGTTGATTGTTCTTTCCCTTTTAGCAGCTTCTCAATTTCAGTCTCCATTTTTTTAATTTGTCCATTATGTTCAATGATAATTTTAAACATATATTCTTTATCCTTTTCTAACTAACCAACTTCCTTTGTTTGTGGATCTTCAGTGCATGGAAGTTTGAGTTGCTTCTTCAGGTTTGCAATGTCAACATTTTTTCTTTTAAAGATTTCCTCATCAACTTTTTCATTACTAGGATCATATCCCTGTTTAATCACCAAATCCTCTAAAGATATTATCTTGGTGTCTTTAGCTAAAGAAGATATTTTTTCCAATTTTAGTTCAGACTAAATATTGTTGACTGAAGCATGAAGTCTAGATGTTGCCATTGCTGAGTTTGTTAGGATAGAACATAGCATTTCACTTGTTTACTTGTGCACATCCATCTGATCAATAGGATGGATTTGATCAATGTTAAAAGAAAAGATAGACTTCTTATATTCATCTGCACTTTTAGGAAAATGAACTTGAGCTTCAAGGAAATCTATTTACATTTTCCCTTCCTCAGTGTCAAAAGCAGAGAGAAGTTCATGTTGTGATGAAGTTGTCTGTTCCCAGAACTGAGAATAGGTTGTTTCTTTCAAGAGTTCATTTTTCTTTTTGATTTCCTTATACCTAGAAAATATACTTGGTTCAACTTGATCATGGACCAATTCTCTTGATTGAGATGTTTCCAGTGGTTCTTGAGAAGATGAAGGTGATGGTGACCCTATGAAAATGTGTTCAATAAGAGGGAAAGTAGAAGTATAAGGACCTGTCAAGACTATTGTAGACTGAACATTTTCTTCCTATGAAAACTCTGCTGCTAGATTGATTTTCTACCTTTTTTATATATTTGGAATTCTTTCCCTTGAATTTCTAAAACTGAAGGGGAAACATCCTACCTTGGTCTTTTATCCTACTTTTCCTCTGGCACTAGTGTTTGTGATGTCATAGTTGAAAGTACCCGTTCTTCTGCTTCTTGCAATGTGTTTTCCGTCCATTGATCTTGATTCATATATTTCTCAATGTTGGAAATACTGAGAGGGGGGGGTGAATCAATATTCCTTTTCAATTATTATTTTTATTAGTTAAAACATTTATATTTGGAACACAAAAATAGATAACAGGAATAGATGCTTTTATAAATGTGATCTTTGCAATACATCAAGTACAAATATATATATATATATATATATATATATATATATATATATATATATATATATATAGATATGCACCAACCTTAAGGGCTCCAACCCTCTGCTGTAAATTGTCTAGATCTGTTTGGTTGTAATTCTCTGCACCCAACCCTGTTGGACCTATGACTTACATATGTCCTCCTGTTCCTTCCACTTCTACCAGAACTTTGGCTTCCTTTGTTTCTTATAGTTCACCAGCAACTTTTAAACTTTCCTTGTTCTCTGTTTTATATGCCTGATACGCCTGACCTTTGGCTTCCTCCTTGCTTGCTTGAGCTTCAGCTTCCTCAACGCTCACTTGATCTTTCAGCTTCCTCTGCGCTCACTCTTCGGCTTCCTCTATATCTTCAAATTCATCAATACTCATAGGACACGTTAATGTGGAAGAGAGGCCGAATTACAATAATGTTGCATATTAAAGAAAATATCAGAAAGGCCCCCTTTTTTTAATATTCATACAATATACATTAATAATCCCACAATTGCAATCGCAACCTAGCCGATGCCCCATTAACATAGTTAGAAATACATAATGCGTGGTCCCACTAGCCATGTCACTATCTCAATCGCAATTGCAAGTTCCTTGAGGTCTTTTATACGTTGTGCCTATAACATTGCCAATGGATGATTGCCGATTGCCCCTACTAGATGCGATATGATTATAAATTGCTTTTAATAATTCCGTTGGATCCGTATATATATATCGCAATCGCAGTTTATAGTGTGCCATTCCTTTATAACTTGTGATGCATAACCTCCAATACGGTGGACGCGATATAACATTAGGGCGTATTATAATGGTGATGATGTAACCCACTCGGACACAGTTCCCGAGGTTTAACTTTATCGGGTTCATTCTCCACCATAGATTTCCTTCCATCAGATCAACGAATGATAACTTTTCCTGATGAATCAACTTGCATGACACTTTGTGACCGTTGATCTCGATCCACTTGATCTGACGATCCAAAACGATTTCGTGTGAGACATAAGCACAGAGAATACTCGCTCGATATAGTGGTTTTTCTCTCTCCTCGGCTGCTACATGTCGAATGGTTAATGGAATCGGGTGACTACCCTTCAATACAACTTACAACTTTTTGTTCACCCGAAATACCACTTATGGTTTTGAGAAACCACCTCTTCACTGATTATCTTTCGTGCTCTTCCACCATGCGACGATCGTTGATCTATAAGATCCAACGGATCCTGTGCACTCTTCGTTTTTTTCCTCCTTAACTTAATCGTGCTTGCTTTTGATGGACTTTGTGTTAACAAACCATGGTTTCTCCCACACTCTATTTAACACACGACATTCATATATTGATTCATTCACTTAATATTGGATCACCATCAATCCATTCAGTGGGAATACAAGGAAATACCCGGTTAATTGTTGAACACAGATACACAGAGTAACGAGAGTCCACACCAGGCACGAGACTTTCTGCTCTTCTCTGGTCTGATATGGCTCCTCTGTTAACTCCTCTGATACTCTGCAATACTCATGGCTTGGCTGACTTAGCTTTCTTGAGCCTGTTTCTTCACGGATTTCCTCTGCTTCTCCTTGGCTTCACATCATTGTTTACTCATCCAGAATATTTCCATATTGACATCAATGCCAATCTAGGTCAACAATCTCCCCCTTTGTCATTGATGGAAATATTCTTCTTCTCTCACCCTTTGACATCAGTGGCAAAGGAGTGCATAAGGACTCCCCCTGTCGAACTGCTCCCTTGTCCTGCAAAATATTTATGAATCAACTTAAGTGATGCTAAAAAGATAACTCCCATGTTTTGACGAAGATGTTCAAATGCTTCTCGAGGAAGAGGTTTTGTGAAAATATCAGCTATCTTCTCCTTAGTATTAATATATTCCAAGATGATGTTTTGTTCAGCTACTTGTTCACGAAGGAAATGATACTTGATTGGTATATATTTGGTCTTTGAGTGCATCACTGGATTTTCGCTGAGGCTGATCACACTTGTGTTATCATAATAGATGGTAATTGGTTGATTTGTACCTATGTTGACATCTTTTAGAGCTTCCTTCATCCATGGTATTTGAGTACAACAATCTGTGGCAGCTATATACTCGGCTTCAGTTGTAGATAGTGATATAGATGTATGTTTTTTGCTGAGCCAAGATACTAAACAGTCTCCTAGGAAGAATTCATTTCCATTAGTACTTTTCTGATCATTGACACTTTCGGCCCAATCAACATCAGTGTATGCCGTCAAAGTAAGAGTTGAGCTCTTAGGGTACTAGAGACCGAAATTAGGAGTTCCTTTCAGGTATCTAAGAATTCTTTTTATGGCCAACAAATGGGATTGTTTAGGAGCTGATTGAAATCTTCCCACCATTCCTATTGCTTGCATAATGTCGGGTCTCGTAGAAGTTAAGTACAAAAGGGCTCCAATTATTGACCTGTAATGAGTTGCATCTATCAGAGGGGAGTCATCATTTTTTCTCAATTTGCAACTTGTGGTCATAGGTGTGCTCATGGGTGCACAATCTTCCATTCCATATCTTTTAAGCACGTCTTTAAGATATTTGGCTTGAGATATAAACATGCCTGCTATGGTTTGAGATACTTGTAGTCTAAGGAAGTGATATAACTCTCCTATCATTGAACTCTCAAACTCTTTTGACATATTTTGAGAAAACTCATGGCTCATCTCATCATTATTACTAGCAAAATTCAGATCATCAACATAAACAAGTGTGACTAGTAACTTATCCTCATCCGCCTTTATGTAGAGATTACTTCCTGCCACCCCCTTCTTGAAGCCTTGTTGTTGTAGATAGTGATCCAATCTTGCGTACCAAGCTTTAGGAGCTTGTTTCAACCCATATAATTCCTTTTTCAACTTACAAACAAAGTTTTTTCCTTCTGTTAGGTTAAACCCTTCTGGTTGCTCCATGTAGACTTCTTGCTTGAGTTCCCCATTTAGAAATGTTGATTTTACGTCCATTTGATAGATTTTGAATCCTTTTGAGCATGCAAATGCCAAGAACATTTTGATAGCTTCCATACAAGCTACTGGTGCAAATGCTTCTTCAAAGTCAATTCCTTCAATTTGTGAATATCCTTCACAAACAAGCCTTGCCTTATTTCTGATGATTTGTCCATCTTCATTCATTTTGTTTTTGAATACCCATTTGGTTCCTATTATGTTTTTGTCCTTTGGATGAGGTACCAGCTCCCATGTCTCATTCTTCTCAATTTGAGACATTTCTTCTTTCATGGCTTTTACCCAATGAGGATCCTTACTTGCTTGAGTAAATGTTTCTGGTTCTATCATGGATAGAAGAGCAACGTCATTGTTCTTTGGTGTACTAGTCATCCTTCTTTGGGTTTGCATCCCTTCATCCATATTGCCAATAATCTACTCTTCTGGGTGATATTTTTGGAAACATTTCATCTTTGAAGGGGTTTGAGATGGTTCTTTTTCCTTGGTTTTTCTTGGTATTTTTCTTCTTTTTCAGGTTCTTCTTCTTCAATGAGAGGATCAACTTCATGTTCTTCAATTTCTTTTTCTGGAAGGCCTTCATCAATTTTTACATCAATGTTTTCCACTATTTTCCATAGTCGGTTATTGTAGCACTTGTAGGCTTTGCTTCTTATAGAATATCCAAGAAAGATCCCTTCGTCAACCCGTGAATCAAATTTTCCTGGTGAGCCATCATTGATTTTTATGAAGCACTGGCTTCCAAAAATATTGAAGTATTTTACTGAAGCAGGTCTTCCTTTCCATAATTCATAAGGAGTCTTTTCATTATTTGGTCTTAATTGAGTTCGATTCAAGGTATAGACAGCTGTCTCAACTGCTTCTCTCCAGAATTTTGGCTGCAAGTCAACTGCTATTAACATTGTTCTTGTCATTTCTTGAACTGTTCGGTTTCTTCTTTCAAATACCCCATTTTTCTTGGGTGTTTTGGCAACAGAAAGTTCTCTTTTAATTCCATGTATTTTACAGAATTCATTAAATTCTTTTGATGTGAATTCTCCCCCTCTATCTATTCTGAGGCACTTAATCTTTGAGTCCTTTTCATTTTCTACGTGAGCTTTAAGATTCTTAAAACACTCAAATGCTTTGGATTTATATTTTATAAAATATATCCACATTATTCTAGTATAATCATCAACAAATAAAGGAAATTACCTTTCTCCTTAGAGTGTTGGAGTTCTAGTTGGTCCACATAAATCAACATGGATGATCTCCAAAGGCTTTGATGTAGAAAACTCCTTGGTCTTGTGGCTGGTTCTGGTTTGCTTTCCATGTTCACATGGACTACATATTCCTTGATTTGGTTTGAATAGCTTTGGAATGTCTCGTACTGCTTTAATCTTGTTGATATTGATCAAGTTATCGAAGCTTGTATGTCCAAGTCGATTGTGCCACAACCAACTTTCATCTGTTTGACTTAAGTAGCATTTATCTTCTTAAATCTTGTTCAGAATGTAGATGTTGTCTGGTGTTCTAACCCCTTTTGCCACAAGTTCCCCTGAGGAAGAATTCCTTATTTCATAGTATTTGGTGCTAAAGACAACATTATGTCCTTGATCACAGATTTGGCTAACACTCAGGAGGTTTTGTTTGAGCTCGTTTACTAGCAAAGCATTTTGAGCTTTTCCTTTTCCATTAATAAGAGTTACAGTTCATTTTCCAGCAATTTTGGCAGATCCACTTCCAAAGGATACATTTCCTTCCTTTTCGTTCAATGAGACAAACTTCTTTTTGTCCCCTGTCATGTGTCTGGAGCACCCACTATCCACAAACCAATAATTTTCATTATTTTGAGCACATAGAGCTAGGCCACATTTATCTGTGTTGGGATTCTCACTTCTTGCTTTTCCTCTTTTGAGTGGGAATTTTTTTTCGTTGTGTCCATTATTATTACATAATGAGCAAATCAGATCAAGTTTGGCCAATGGATCAAAAGAATTGTAGGTCTTGATATTTTCCTTGCCCTTTGGAGCCATATGGTTTGTTTATTTGATCCTTCAGTTTTGGTGTGTCATTCTTACGATCCATGCAATGTCTAGCTTGATGACCAAAATTTTTACAATGGAAACAATGCCCAAAAAACATAGTTTTGTACCTGTTGTAATAGCCATGATTTGAATCAACATTCTTCCTTGGAGTTACTCCCGCTTCATTCTTTGGATTTGAGATGGGCCTTTGATGAAATACTGTTTTGTATCTATTGTAACATCCATGATTCGAATCAACATTCTTTCTTGGAGTTACTCTCTCTTCATTCTTTGGATCTGGGATGAGCCTTTGATGAAATAATCTTTCTTCTTTTGGGTTGCTGGAAAGTACGTCGGCATAGCTTTTCGCATTATTCTTAGTATTTGATGATTCTCCTTTAAAACCCATTCCAGATTTGTCATGTTGAGGTTTTTGATTATTTAGGATAGTGTCAAGTATTTGAGAGCTTTTCCAACCCTTTTTAACTTGCTCCAATTCCTTCCTCATGGATACTTTTTTGGCTTCATGTTCTTCGCAAGCTTATTCTTTTTCTTTTAGCTTATTTTTCAAGAGATCTTCCCTTATTTTTGTTTCCTCGTTTTCTACCTTGAGAGAAATGATTTTATTCCGTAATTTCTCATTTTTTTCAATGGAACTTATTAACAATTCATCTACATTTCCATCTAGCCCTGAGTCATCATCATTTGTGAATGCCATGAATAATACTTCTTGGCTTCCAGCATGGTCATTTTCTTCATCTGATTTTTCATTACCTCCTTTGCAGTGAGGGAACTGGTTAGTTTTTTTCTTTTTAATGACTACAAATTCATCTTCATGAGACTCATCTTGCTTAGAGAGGAAATTCTTCTTATTGAACCCTTTATTTTTGTATACCATCCTTTTAGAATTTTCTTCATTATCACTATCATGCTTATGCGGACATTTTGCAGCATAATGACCTATTTTTCCACATTTGAAACAAATAAGAGGGTATTTACCTTTTAGCTTAGATCCTTTCTTCAACCTTCATACAAATTGAGCCAAATTGGATTCAACATCAGATTCATCACTACTGACATTCCTTTCTTTCCCATTTTTTGATTTTGAGGCCTTGCATGCTGCATCTTTGGAACTTGGGCAACCTTTTCTCATCTCATAGGCAATGAGGATTCCATGGAGTTCATCCATCTTGAGAGTATCTAGATCCTTCATTTCTTCTATGGCACATACTTTGGAGTCAAATCTGTTTGGGAGAGATCTTAAGACCTTTTGAACAATGGTGCTTTCTTCAATGTTTTCTTCCAATCCTTTAAGAGTGTTGACCACTTCTGCTACTCAGAGAAAGTATGATGCAATATCTTCTTCATCATCCATTTTCAAACTTTCAAATTGCCTTCTATGAGTTTGAAGCTTTGCCTTCTTGACTTTGGAATCCTCGTCATATAAGCCAATTATCTTATCCCATACTTCTTTGGCAGAGTTACAATTCATGACTTTTGTAAATTTAGAATCAGTGATTCCACTAGTGATGGAGTTTAAGGCTTTTGCATTTGCAACGTAGACTTTCCTCTCATCTTGATCTGTTGGAAGAGTGGAAGGAGCTATGTACTCATTTAAGACCTAATGCCAAACTTCAGGTCCAAGGGACATTAAGTAGTAGGACATTCTCTTTTTCCAGAAACCAAAATTTGTGCCATCGAATAGAGGAGGTCTTCTTGACACTTCTTGATTTCTCATCATGACTAAGAATCCTTCTTCAAGTTGTTAGGCTGATATGAAGAAGGCCGCTCTGATACCAATTGTTGGAAATACTGAGAGGGGGGGGGGGGTGAATTAGTATTCCTTTTCAATTATTATTTTTATCAGTTAAAACATTTATATTTGGAACATAGAAATAGATAACAGGAATAGATGCTTTTATTAATGTGATCTTTGCAATAAATCAAGTACAAATATATATATATATATATATATATAAATAATAATATAATATATATATAATATATATATAGATGGTTTCAATCAGTTGCCAAGCACCAACTTGGACTCTTTATGAGGCTCCAACCTCCAGAGCACCAACTCTGTCTTGTCAAGGAACCAACCTTGAATTTAGGAGTACCAACTCCTAGGACACCAATCCTTTCAGTTCTGAGGCACCAACCTCAAGGGCTCCAACCCTCTATTGTAAACTATCTGGATCTGTTTGGTTGTAATTCTCTGCTCCCAACCCTACTGGACCTATGACTTACATCTGTCCTCCCGTTCCTTCCACTTCTGCCAGAACTTCGACTTCCTTTGTTTCTTACAGTTTGCCAGCAACTTTTAAAGTTTCCTTGTTCTCTATTTTATATGCCTGATACACCTGACCTTTGGCTTCCTCCTTGCTCGTTTGAGCTTTAGCTTCCTCAATGCTTGCTTGATCTTTTAGCTTCCTTTGCACTCACTCTTTGGCTTCCTCTGTCTCTTCAAATTCATCAATACTCAAAGGACACGTTAATGTGGAAGAGAGGCTGAATTACAATAATGTTGCATATTAAAGAAAATATCAGAGAGGCCCCTTTTTTTTTAATATTCATACAATATACATTAATAATCCCGCAATCACAATCGCAACCTAGCCAATGCCCCATTAACATAGTTAGAAATATATAATGGGTGGTCCCACCAACCACGTCACTATCTCAATCACAATCGCAAGTTCCTAGAGGTCTTTTATACATCGTGCTTATAACATCGCCGATGGCCGATTGCCAACTGCCCCTACTAGATGCGATATGATTATAAACTGTTTTTAATAATTTCGTTGGATCCGTATATATATATATATATATATATATATATATCGCAATCACAGTTTATAGTGTGCCATTCCTTTATAACTTGTGATGCATAGCCTCCAATACGACAGACGCGATATAGCATTAGGGCATATTACAATGGTGATGACGTAACCTGCTCGAACATAGTTCCTGAGGTTTAACTTTATCGGGTTCATTCTCCACTGTAGATTTCCTTCCATCAGATCAACAACTGATGCCTTTTCCCGATCAATCAACTTGCACGACACTTTGTGACTGTTGATGTGGATCCGCTTGATCTAGCGATCCAAAATGATTTCGGTGAGACACAAGCACGGAGAATACCTGCCCGATAAAGCAGTTTTTCTCTTTCCTCGGCTGCTACCTGTCGAACGGTTAATGGAATCGAGTGACTACCCTTCAATACATGTTACAGCTTTTTGTCCCCCCCGAAATACCACTTATGGTTTTGAGAAACCACCTCTTTGCTGATTATCCTCCGCGCTCTTCCACCAGGCGAAGACCATTGATCTATGAGATCCAATGGATCCTATGCACTCTCTGTCTGTTTCCTCCTTAACTTAATCTCGCTTGCTTTTGATGGACTCTGTGTTAAAAAACCATGGTTTCTGCCACACTCTGTTTAACACACGATATTCATATATTTATTCATTCACTTAATATTGGATCGCCATTGATCAATTCAATGGGAATACAAAGAAACACCCAGTTAACTGTTGAACGCGGATACATAGAGCAACGAGAGTCCACACCAGGCATGAGACTTTCCACTCTTCTCTGGTCTGATATGGCTCCTCTATTAACTCATCTAATACTCTGCAATACTTATGGCTTGGCTGGCTTGGCTTTCTTGCTCTTGTTTCTTCACGGATCTGCTTTGCTTCTCCTTGGCTTCACATCATTGTTTACTCATCCAGAATATTTCCATATTGACATCAATGACAATCTAGGTCAACACTCAATTTCAGGTCTGGGAGTATGAGTGTATGGAGTAGTTTTCTGCTATACTCTCAACTTTGATATTATTCCTAAAGGATCATATGACCAAGTGAAACTGAGTTTAAATTTCTTCTATTTGAGTAGAAGATCTACTTCTTTTGTTGTTGTCATGGTATTATAAATGAAAGGCCCAACCTGTGCTTTGATTTTGAACTGAGATTTCCTTTTAGCTACCACAAAGTGCGGGTCATCCATATTTATCATTTTCCTAATATACTCTAATGCAAAAAATGTTATAGGAACAAATTTAGGCAATTTGTATAGAGGCAATTTGCATCCATACACTCTAATCTTAGTGTAATTTTTATATAGGTACCAGTCATCTGTCTTTGTTTGCTCATTGAGATATAGAATTATCTTAATCTCAGGTCCTATTCTAGGTTTATCATCATAGTTAAGTAGGCAAGAAACTATGTATAAAAATGGTCTACATAATCGCTGAATGTAATTCATTGGTGTGCTTCCTTACCAAGGAAGTCCAATGGATCACAGACTGTGCATTTCCCTGTTCATCCAGTTTTTGTAATGGAAATTTAAATTTGTCTGCTTGATGGAATAGGAACAAGTAAACTAAAGTCAAAGAATGCTTGAAGACTCCTTCTGTAGAAAACTTAGGGAATTGTTCATGGATGACCTCTGCTAGGAATTCACTGTAATGAAAAATGACTGAAGGTTCCCCTTTTGTTGAAAACACTGATAGAAAACCTATGATGGCTTCATCAACCCATTTATCGATTTGATAGTCCAATAAACAAGAAATTATAGAGATAATTTCTTTTGTCATTTCAAGAAACATTGAGGATGGATAAGGAGGGTTAGTTTTTGGTAATTGGACATTCTCAGGTAGAAATGTCTCGAAAATTTTGGCTCTGTGAGGAAAAGTCAGGTTTTTGTAGAGTTCCATGAGGGAATCTACTGAAAAGGGTTTCAGAGAGGGTGAATTTTGAATCTGAAGCATTTGCCATATGGAGTTAGGGGTAATTGCGAACATAATGTCATTGTTCTGAGAAAGAATTACTCTTTGACTAAGTATGTACCTGAAATGGCACCATGAGACAAATTCTTGAAAATGATGGGTTTGGGGAAAAACGAATTCAGGCAGGATGGAGTCCCACAAACTTAATTCTTCACCGAGATTAAGAAATTTTTGTTTCAACCAATTTTGGTGTTTGTAGAGGTCGAACTCACAATTGGTTTGAAAAATTTTAGAGTGTTGGTCCACTAAGGGCTGATGGTCTAAGTCAATTATAGGGGGAAGCATGGGGTTTTCCCCTATGGCTTTTGATTTTCCTTTCAAAGACATGTTGAAATAAATGAAGTGTAAATAGTGTAATTACTCGAAAGTTGGTTGGAGGAACATTGTTTGACTTGATACGATTGCAGTAGCAATAGCAGGCGTTCACTATCGGGGGATTACAGAGGAAAGGTCGACTAAACGGGGTTCATGGTTATTTTTTGGGCAAGATCATTGTACTGTTGAGAGTTGCATGTTTAACTGGACATATTCATTAATCTGGTAGTGATTATGTCTTAAACAAATATTAACGATTAAATGACTGGTACAAGGATGCGACATTAGCAGGAGAGGATTAGAGGGGATGTAACATGTGGCGGGAACACATTGGAGCGGATGAGACATGAGGCAGGAATAGATTGGAGAGGAGGGAGAGGGGTTAACAATTATTATTAGGCGGGAAGAGGGGAAAAGCAAATTTCGAGGGGGAGGGGTGAGTGGTAAGTAGTTTAGGTGGAGGGGGTTCCAAAGTCCATGAGGGAGTGACACGTTGCAAAAGCGGGATTGGAGAATCTTCTTTTCGGACCCCCCCCCCCCCCAATTGACTGTCGGAGGGGCCTAGGGGGTCTGAAGTCATCGGAAACCGTTGATCTCAGTGGGTTAGATCGCGGTCGTTGATTATAACAAGAACGTAATTACATATGACAAAAACCGTCATGTTAAAAATAACTTTATTAACACTTAGTTAATCGCGATCACACTGTGTGATTAACTAGTTAAACATATTTATCTAACATCTAACGTGACATTTAAGCTAGCATCGCATATTTTTTAATTTTTCTAAGGGGCTTTTCATCATATCTTTTTTCATTTTTAAATATATCTCTATTTTGTCTTTTGTTTTTTCACACATAAAAAAATATATATATATCCCCTTTTTCATTTTGTTTTTCTTTTTTTTCTATATTTTTCTTTTCTTTTTGAAAATAATTTGTAGAATGAAATATTATTTTTCAACATGTCATCACATGAAAATCAAATAGATAATCATCAATTGATCCTATAAATTATAGGACCCTAACAGTGGCTCCAATGGGGATGGCATCCTCCTTGTGAGGTGTCAAGAATGTTGTAGATTAGTAGCCTTTGTCCATTGGGTATCTTTTTCTTATTCTATAACTAAATTAATTACTTGTTGTTATTATAAATATTGGCAGCAACTCACCATAAGCTTAGGGCCTTCTCTTTGGGCTTCAATTCTTGATGTCAGCTACCCTCTCTTGCAGTAAAATGATAAAATGATATTTACAATGACCTAAATGAAAAACTTATCCATTCTTGAGGAAAATTGTGCTTGAGTAGTCTGCCATTGACAGGTCATCCTGGCAGTCCTTTTCCAGTCAAAGCTTTAAGAAAGAATGCATTATTACCTCGGAAAGCTTCAATTTATAGGGTCCTTTACACATACTATCAAATTTTCCATGTTTACCTTTCTCGTCATTTCTTGAGTCCCATCTCAACACAAGATCATCTAGTTGGAAGTCATCTGCTTTGGTCCTTCTATCATGGATATTCTTGATTTTGTCCTGAATTATCTAAGTTTTGTTGTATACCTCCTCCCTAGTTTGCTACAATTGTATCGTTTGATTTTTCCTTCACTCTACATCATTTGACTCCACTTGTGATTCTTGCAATGATTTTAGCACAAGGATTCCCAGGGAAGTAGGAAAAAATGCATCCACTCCATATACTATTTGGAAATGAGACATTCCAATAGATTTCTTAGTGCTAATCCTGTCAGCTCATAGAACATTAATTAACTTCTTGTGCGAGTATTTTTATTTTCCTGCAATAGTAATTTCTTGAAAATATTGAATAAAATGTTATTAGAAGACTCAGATAACCCATTCCCTTGTGGGTAATAAGCAGTAGAGTGTCCTAACTTTATGTGATTCTTGTGGCAAAAACAAATCATTCTCTTTGATTTGAAAGTAGCAACATTTTCATTAATGATTTTATTTGGACATCCAAATCTAGAAAGAATATTACCTTCTAAAAACTAAATGATTACAATGTATGTAACTTGTCCAGTTGGAATGACCTCAATCCACTTAGTGAAGTAGTCAGTGGCTGTCAAAATCCATTTATGTTGAGATGAGGAGCTTGGATGGATTTTTCCAATGAAATTTAAACCCCATTGTTGGAAAGGAACCTCAACTGAAATGGGCTTTAAAGGTAATGGCAAAAGTTTTCTCTTGCCTTCAAATATGTGGCACTGATGGCATGTTGAAACTCTCTTATAAACATATGAAAACAAGGTAGGCTAGTAAAAACCAGCTCTCGTTGTGGCCTTACATTATAAATGTCCTCCATAGTCTCCTTGATGAAATTCTTCCATGGCCTTGTCTGCTTCATCCTTCAATAAAAAATTTAACAAATTACCCCCAACATCCTTCCAATACAGATTCTAATCTAAAATGCAGAATTTCATAGGTTTTAACTTGAGAAATCTAGTTTTTTGTTTTTGTTAAACCAGGAGGAGCTTGCAAATTTTGTAAAACAAAGATAATATATTCATACCAAGGAGAGTTAGAAAATTCTTTTTATACCTATGGAGTTTCCAACTCTTCTTGTTCATCAAGTGAAGCTATAAAAATCATGTCTAGTGCATGGAAATTTGACTCATCCATTAGCTTAGTCAATCCATGACCTTTGATGAGCTTAGTAGGTCTAATTCAATGTCATATTCTAGAATTACTGTAATCTGTTTGTGCTATTTTCCCATCTGGGTCAGTCTGAGTGAGGATATCTTTCACTGCATCACTTGGAACGAATGCAATTATATGGGAATGGAGAATGTATACTCTAAAATCTTTCAATGCCTTGACTACAGCAAAGGATTTTTTCCCATGATATTGTACTTTAAGGAGGCATCTCGTAAAGCTTTGTTGAAGAAAGCTATAGGTTGTTCAAATCCCTCACTATTTTTCTGCAACAAAACTGTTGTAATGGTGTGTTGAGATGCAAAAGCGAAAATCATGATTTCTTTAGTAAAGTCAAGGCTGATTAAAACAAGATCAGTTTTCAAAGCTATCTTTACTTCACTAAACAATTTTTTAGCCTCAATATTCCATTTTATCTCAGTATCTTTCTTCAAAATGTTTGTGATTTCTCTCAAGATCTCGGCTAGGTTTGGGATGAATCTTCTTAGGAAATTGATCCTATCGTTAAAAGACTGAATTTCGTTTTTGTTCCTAGGAGGATCAATCTTAATTATGGCTTCAACTCTGTTGGGGTCTATTATGATACCTTATTTTGAAATAATTTGGCCAAGTAGCTTTCCTTCCTTTAAATCGAAAAGAGATTATTTGGGGTTCAAGGAAATACCATATTTCCTGCATTTTTTCAAAAACTCTCCTCAAGTGTAATAGGCAATCTTCATTTGTTTTGGAAAATATAGTAATTTCATCTAGGTAAATTATAATGAACCTATCCTTCTCATCAGGGAATGAAATATCCATTGCTCTATGGAAACTGACCCCTGAATTCATAAGGCCAAGGGCATTTTTACATACATAAAGGTCCCCCAAGGTGTAGTGAAATTTTTTTGATGTTGATCATCAGGATGTATCAGAATTTGGTTATATCCTGAGAAACTATCCAACAAACTTATAAATTCTGCTGGAACTAAATACTTTTTGTAAGATATGATCCTGTAGGATTCCTTGAGAGAAATTCTATTCAGATTCCTGAAATCTACACAGAGCCTTATTTCTCCCGTCTTCTTTCTTGTTGGCACTAGATTAGACACCCATTTTGAAAATCTTAAGGGTACAATGATATTTGCATCAAAGAGTCTTTTAAACTCCTTTTGTATCAGAGGTAACAGAACTTGATTTACCCTTCTTAATGTTTGCTTGAAGGGTTTTTGGTCTTCTTTGATGGGAATGGTATGTTGTATGATACTGGTATCATATGATTTTAGATCTTCATAGCTCCAAGCAAACACATCAAAAAAAATCTTTTAATAGCTCAATGTCCTTATTTTTTTCTTTAGGAGGCAAGGAATTGGAAAAAACTACAATCTTAGGACTTTCCTCAGTACCTGTATTATAGTCCTCAACCTCAGATCTTACAGGTTCTATTTTTGGCTACATCGTTAAAATCAAACAACTGTTCTAATGGCACCAATCCTCTTGGTAACACATTGTCTTTTAATTGTAGAATCTTGAGTGCCTCAGAATTATTATCGGTCTTGTTTAACTCTATTCCATTCATATTATCATCTACATCATACATGTTAGCACTCAAATCTGCCTTAGGCTGAAATAAGGCAAGACTCAAGGCCACATCAAACCACGCTCAGCCTCGTAGCTAGCCCTACAAGGACAAGAGAGGGCTCTCTCTGGGTCGAACTCGGAAAAACATAATCGAAATGGCTCGAGATGACCGAATTGATGACTGATTTTAGGCTAGGTATTAAGTACAAAGAGTTTAGGATTGATTTTTTATGATTTTGTTGAAATCAAGGAAAAGGCAATTTTGTGTGCGGGGATGAGGCACAGTTTTTGCAGAGGTCCACTTGGGGCAAGATAGGCAATTGTTTTGATGCCTTAAAGCAGGTGAGATGGATAGATCAGACTGGTGAGATGCTAAGGAGAGAAAGGGGTCTCAAGGATTCTCCTTAAACTGAAGAAAACATAGAATATTAAACAAATTTAAAGGCAGAGCATATCAATTTCATGGATTCTACCTTAACACTTCATTTGCTTAATAAGAGAAGATTCAAGAGAGATAATGATGCACATACAAAACTTACAAGTACTGAGAGAAACACACCATCAAAACATAAATCCACATGGATCCCAAATAGTGCTGCAAAACCCTGGTCTTTCCTTTGCCAAAAATGCTGATAAGATATGTACAATATAGTCTCAAGCTATCCCAAGAGTCCAACCCTGAAAATGACTAAGAAAATACATAATATAGGCAAGCCAAATCATTCCCTTTCCTCTAGGGGTCGATCTCATCATCCTAGGAGGTGTTTCAACCAATTCTAAACTAAGCACTACAATCTAGGCAGTCAAAACAACTTGCCTCTATAAGCTAGGAAACCAATTCATTCATTACATTTTTGCTATTTTATGAATGAACCATATAGAATAGGTAAATAAGTGTCATAACAACATAAATATCCAATAATTACATCAAGGAGGGTGAAAAATCCCATCACAAGTCAAAACTAGTCAAAATTGGGCGAATTTCTGAGCTGAACAGTGAAAATTGGGCCAAAAAGCCCTGTGCGCCGCGCGCCTTTGCAACTACTTTTGGGGCACTTCCTGACATCCAAATTGAGATCAAGTGGGCTTGTTGGAAAGGTCTGGATTTCTAATTTCCAACACAAGTGGAATTTGTCAATTTGGTCTCCATTTGACCCTCCAAACGTGAATTCTCCCAGAAGTACTACCTGCTGATGCAAAAAGTGGCAGAAAGGTGATTTTCATGATGTTTTTTGAGCTTTTGATCACCCAAAACTTGATGAAATGCCTTGGAAATTTCTGAGCATGTGTATTTCATCATGAAAATTCGAAAAATGTAAGCCACCTATGATTTGGACCTCTCCATTTTGTGATTCGCGTGCTGAACGCGATGCATAGAACCCAAAAACCTGTTTTGCAAGCCAAAAATTTTGAAAAGACAAAAGTTTCTCCAAATGTGCCCAAAATTGGAGTGAAGACCCTCCATCATGTATCATGCTCAACTAGTGAAGCCTCGGCCAAAACTAGAAGCGGATTGGGCCTTTTCTTTTGTTTTAGCGCTTTGCTCAAACGCCTCTTGAGGACCTTCATTCTCGCTTTGCAAACATGCATGCGAGCCCAATAGTGAGTCTTCATGTGGCAAAGCATGTCCTTGTCCCTATCTGCCTTCACCAACAACTTTTCCAAGTGAGTGTTGACCCGGATGAGCATCGATTCCTGATCAATAGGTGTCAAATCACCGGGTCTCCGACGAGCCAATTCCTGGTCTTCACGAATCTTGCGCAGCTCATAAAGTTCATGCTCATCCTCCAACTGCTTTTTGCGCTGCTCTAAGTAGTTGATCACCCATTTAGCCATCTGCAATTTCTTTTGCAGCGACTCATTCTCGGCCCTTTGTTCTCGAATAATCTCCTTAAGCTCTGAGCTGGGCGAACTAGCCTCAACATCAATGATACCGGTATCCTGAACTCCTGAAGGACCCTCATCAACCATGGGTCTCTTGCCCCTGTCCTGAATCTGTACCTGTGTTGTAGATGGAAGCGAGACCCCTTCCACATGCTGTGGAGATAATACTCGCTCTGGTGATGATGTCAACGAGACCCCTTCCACCCCGGGTGGAGAAAGTACTCGTCCTGCAGCTGCAAATAAGGCCCTAGGGCCTTTCTGATATGTCACATATGTTGGAGCATCAACATGCTCGGTCTCATGCATGTCAAACTGCTGTGAAGGCCCTCCCTGATCATGGACAATCTCCAGAGGAGGCTGTAACGCTGAAAAGAAATCATGGGAGATGAAATCCTCCCAAGCAATACCCTGCTGTGCCAACTGATGCATCACTATGATTTTGATCAATGCATAGTGATATATACTCCTGTGCTAATGTGCCGGGGCCTTCCTCTGTACTAAGGGTACCATCATTTCTATGTTTCGGCACATGAAAAACGGAATGCTCATCATACGTACCCGTGTGAAATGCATCAACAAACGTACATGGTACGCATAGAGACGTGAAAATATGCCCTCGCAGCTGAAATACCGAATGATGAGTTTCATCAATGGTGCAAACTCATCTTTCAGGTATCTGAAAGGAAAGTCCGCACTCAAGTGTCTGATATATGCGGGCTTGACATATGGCTCATAATAATATCGGTCCAGCATCTGGCGTTTACTCCATTCCTCCCCCACATTTGGTATTCCGGTGGCCTGAGAAATAGTGTCGAGTGACAAAGTGAAATCCACTCTGGCAAGATTCACACGACCATCCTGTAAGTTAAGGACAAATAGACAGACCAGTTCCCGATGATGCTGATTTTGTGAGATCATCTCACAATATTAGTAACATGCTTGGCACCGAAAATAATCCATGGTAAGCGGGCAAGCTTGCAATTGAGCCAAAGAGGTAGGCTCCTCCCTAACATGCTGTCCACTCTTGCCACCCCTGTGATACCTTTGTGGCACATTAGGCACATTGACCCCTGGTGTAGAGTCACTATCATAATCATGCTCATATTCGGACTCGGTGTCTGACATGTTCTCTAAAAACAAGGTGGTCGGAATATATATATTTGCTGATATGAAACTGTGTGCCAAAAGTTGACTGTTGACTTTTTGTCTCTTTATCAAAATGTTGTAACCAAGGGGACGTAAATGATGGAAATTGTTAGGAAAAGGGAAGCAAGGGAAATGGGAACAATGGAAATAAAATGAGGAGATTAGGGAAGGGACAAGGGGGATAGAAATTTTTTAGGGTTTTGAAACAAGGTAGGGATCATATGGTTATAGGAGAATGATTGGGAGTTTGAGAGAGGAAGGTGTGGTGTTGTGGGGATTTATTTGGGAAAATATTTGGGGAAAATAGGAAATGTGAAACAAGGGAAAATGAAGCCTTGGCGACAATAATTTTTTAAAACCCTACAACAAATTCTGGACTTGAATCATTACAGCAATTTGATACACATGGAGGGCTTCTTTTCACTTGATTTTTCTTGACAAAGAGAGGCTAATTTCTTCATATATACCACATATACACCATCCAAAAACAAAACCAAGTGATGATTGTAAGCCTACCTGAGAATTTAGGCGTGAGGAGAGGTGATTTGAGTGGCTTCTTGGCGAATTTGTAGGCATAAAACCTATGCGCCGCGCGCTTTACCCAACGTGTCGCGCGCTCTGAGTGCACCGCGCCTGTGTTAATTTACACAGGAGAAAGCGGCCTGATGCGCCGCGCGCTCTAAGTGCGTCGCGAGCCTCTGGAACTGACCAACCGCTCACGAACTTGCCTCAAACATGCAAAATCACCCTTCAATGATACTCTTAGCTCTCAAAATGTGTAATGGGTTGGAAATGAGGAGAAATCACTTGATATAGCATCAATTTTGATTTTTGCTCAATGAAAACCCATTTTTCTTATGTTTGGTTGTTGACACTTTTTCGAAATTAATAGGCTCTGACCTTTTTGGTTTCTTTCATAAAATAGGTTGAAATGATGAGTTTCGCTGATAATTTTTGCAGGTATAGCTTTGATATGCTTCAGCAAAGGAGACCAGGGCTGCACTTGAACAATTGAAGAACTGAAAATTTTGACAATTTTTACAAAAATGAGGTGGCGACTTGCTTTC
The DNA here is from genome assembly GCA_000404065.3 of Pinus taeda. NCBI lineage: Eukaryota > Viridiplantae > Streptophyta > Pinopsida > Pinales > Pinaceae > Pinus > Pinus taeda. The sequence goes on from APFE030041600.1 coordinate 40,504, forward strand.
AAAACAAAGTTTTGAAGATAAGTCCTTATTTGGCTGTACAATGGTGACAATTATTGAAGTAATGATTTATCAAAAGCATCCCTTTGGCCTGCTGGTCTTCTAAGACTTTTCACGACTAAATCAACTCAAACCCTAGACCTATACCTAAAAATAAATAAAAAATGACTTGTGAAGCTTTATGACTCATCCTAGACCAGCAGTGATATGCACGAGGGGGATGAATGACACAGACCACTCCATCAGAGTTATGGCATGCCTAACGAAATGCAATTGATGAAAACTGGTGGGACACCTAAAACATGAAATGCAAAAAAGAGCTTTGATCTCTGATGGAGGGATAACTAGACCGACTCTAGCACATCACATGGTGAACCTTAAAGGCAAACTTCTTAAGAAAGATCAACTGTAAAATAAATTTTAATGAACATAAATAATCTTTGGAACCTAACACACAACATTTAGAAGTCTAGGCTAGAGACGTATTCCGGTGTCATAAAGCCTAGTAACTATCACTTTCATCATAGGTTGGGTGATTCCTCCTCTTTGAGATGACAAGTGCCAGTATGGATTTGTGCTCCCACGTACCGTCGAGTATATATTGGTAGACCACAATAGGCTATATCCTTTATCCTTAGGAAGCCATGTCTGCCACCCTATCGATCGCAATGCACTGAACACAACATTCGGGAAGACTAACTGCCGTACCATAAAAATTATTCTGCAGTTTTGAGATTGGTTTGGTAATCCCTCTGTCTAGATTTCTAGAGTAGTCACTTTCGTTCCTTTTTAGACTCCTTAAAAGAAAAGGTCCATCTGAGCACTTGTCACTTCAGGCTCATTAAAAATTGAAGGCAACTATAGTCATCATTAGCTTTTTCTCAACCCTTAGAAATTGAAAAAGAAAGTTGTGTCAAAGCATCATAAAATTCATTTAATTCGGAATAGCATTTTCCCCTTTTTATTTTGAATTGATCAAGTAATCCGCAATCGTGGAAGAAAGTCAATCAAAACCCCGTCATTCGCAAAGACTAACGAGTCAACTGTCTTTGACTCCAGAAACAAAACCATTTCGGGCCAAGAGAACTCGTTTAACTGGGTCAAAGTCTCCTAGTTTGTTTGAAGCTTGTTTCTCAACATCCTCAGAGACTCTGGTTACTCCAACTATTTCTGGTATCCCTGCCTCTACAAAAGAAGTTCCGCAGTTACAAGAGGACATTAGAACTGATCCTAGTGTAACGGTAAACACTTCTATTCCTAAACCAGCTCCATCTGGGGTTGACTCAAAAGGTGTTGCCCCTCCAACACTTGTCGCTGCAGGGTCTATACCTTCTTCGGCACCAGAAATATTTTACGGACATGACGGTATACCTCTTCCACCTGAACTGATTGCTATAGAAGAAAATACGGAGGATCTTCCATCTAGTACTCCATTGCATTTTGGAACTGGGATCCACCTATATCCTTCTACTTCAGAAGATAGTCTGCCTTCATTGCAAGTTCCTATATAATCGCTAGGAAGTCTTTTGGATAGACTCGATATGTCTAGACAACCATCGACATCTAGGACTGTGTCGTCTGATACAGCGGCAACAAAACCTCCTCCCGCCACTTTGATAATGTTTGGTGGTATACCATCTGTCCTAAATAGCTCTCAACCACTAGAGGAAGTCCACCCAGGGACTGTTTCGACAGTATGGTATGTTCCCGTTTGTTCGTCCAGAATAATATCTGGAATTTCGTATGTTGAGTCTCAACAAATTGATCGTTTGCAACAGTATCAATTTGGGCAGTCCAGTCTCCAAAGGCCAATCTTTCCTTTGAGCACTAGATTGTTGTTGTATGGGGGGTAGTATGCCCTTTCGTTGTCCCCTCTGGGAGAACAACCATATGAGAGTTCACAACAGAAATCGGGTCAAGCTGGAATTACATCCAGTGGTTAGGTGCCAACACTGCCTCAACAACCAAGAGTTGTATATTTAATGCAACCAAGTCTATCTGTGTTAAATATCCCTACTACACCAGCTATTGTGATGGTGTCGCAAGTACAAGCATTGCTTGTTGTACACCAACCTCAAGTTTCTCAGGTCGTAATACAACAACCTCCTGTCTCCACGACACAACCACAATCTCTGATTAGTGGCTCCTTAATTGGAGCGACTCAGGCTCAAACAAGTACTATTACTCCTCATCTTGGTCAGACAGCTAGTATTGGACAATAGCAAATGGCTTCACAACCATGGCTGGTACAATATCAACAACCGCAATTCCAACAGGCTTACCGAGGACCTGAGCAACAAAGCTTTGCAGGTAATGGGAAGCTATATATTCAAAATGGTCACTATCAATTATATTATAATGGTTATGCCCATCAACCTTATCAAAGTTATCAGCATCAAATACATTATGCTGGTATGCAAAGACCCACTGCTCAGGCAATCCCATCTTATCCTGGGTATGCTTCACCAAACTTGAATCAACATTTTCCCTTCGTAGCAACTTTAGAATTACCCAATCTGAATCGGCTAACAAATGATCCAATTTCTTATGCCCCTTGGTGGCCGACGATTCCTCATAAACTTCCGTCATATATTCCTAAATTCAATGGAAATCTGGGTGAAGATCCATCGAATCATGTGATGAGCTTTCATCTATGGTGTTCGTCCAACACTCTCAATGATGATTCGATTAGGCTTCGCCTTTTTCAGTGAACGTTAACTGGTCTGACAGCAAAATGGTACATCGAATTGCCTAGAGCTTCATTTGATAACTTCAACGCCCTTGCCACCACCTTTTTGACCCATTTTCAGTTACCGATAAGGTATGAAACAGGAATAGAGCTTCTTACCAATTTTAAGTAGATGACAACCACTCACATATATGATCATATTCATGAGTGGCGACGTCGTCGTCGAATGATGAAAACATATGTTCCTGATCAGCTGCTAGCTGAATGGTTTATTAAGTCATTGTTACCTTCTATTACAAAATATGTGGCTAATAGGGGGGTTGTCACTGAAGAGAAAGTCGTGCGCAATATCTAGACTTGATCTATACTCAGTCTGGCATTCTCTATGACAAAATACTTGACACTCCTAGACCAGAGTTTTTCGTTCCTCCTCCTCCTAAATCAAACAAAGACTCTCATGCCGGCGATGGCATGGTAGGTACGACAAGCACGAAAACCGCAAAGGTTACATCTAAGAAAGCCCGCACGGTTTCTGGTCAAAATGCAGATGAAGAATTTCTTGCCTTGGAGGTTAATGCTGTGTCGACCGACAAGGGAAAAGAACCGAAGCAACCAGGGGGCAAGAAGAAAGGGAAAAGAAAAAATAAGAAACAGGACAATGCGTCTCCTAAAAACTCTTCTGCAAACCCTTCTGGGCAAAAGAAACCTGGTCATCCATGCTTTATATGTGATGAGGATCATTGGAAGAAAGATTGTCCACATAAAGATGAGATTAAGAAGTTCTTCAGAAACTCAAAAGCCTCACGGTGTTGGCTGATCCATTTCCAAACCCAAAAACCAATCCGGTTGCTAGTGACAATGCTTCCCCATCCCAAGTGCTTATGTTATCCATTTCGAAACAGCAAAATGATGCTTTGATATCGACAAGGAATAAAGATTACGGGAATCCACAACTGTCGAACAACAAGGCTACTGATCAACCTAGTAGTTCGACAACAACTTCGACTGAAGTTGTGCCACCCATCATTCCTGAGCTAACGATAAAGTTGCCAAAGGGAGTAGTACACAAATCGAAATTTAATCCTCATGCTAGAGCAACACAGAATTATAATATAGTAGAAGACCTGGCTCAATCGTCGTCCGCTGTGTCGACACTTGAAGTACTGCAAAATTGCCCCTCCCAAAAGCAGGCTCTATTATCAACAATAGGTGGGATTGACCCAGCGTATTCCAATCTCATGGCCTTTAATCATAAAGGATATGAACCTCAGTTGCCAGCTCAACTCGCTTTCCTCATTCAAGTGAAATTCCTCAACAAAACTGTTCATCGAAAAATCATTGATGAGGGGCCATCTACATGTATTATGTCAATGAGTTGTTGGAAAACTTTAGGATCACCACCCTTGTCACGATCGTCAATGATGTTGAAAGCATTCAATGGATGGACATACACCCCATACGGGATTTTAAGTAACTTTCAAGTTGAACTAGGGGCAAAACAGTAGAAATTGATGTTGAAGTTATCGATGGAAACCTCGATTACAAAATCCTACTGGGAAGGCCCTGGGTTTATGTTATGGCTGTTGTTGTGTTGACATAATTCAGAAAGATCTCATTTCCTTTTCAAGGTGGAATTACAATTGTCAACCAACAAACCTTTCTCCCCAATAGTTCACAAGTTATGGGAAGCATTCTGATGATCCATGGAAGCTCTCAATCACTTCAAAATATCGGAGTAGGCCTGCTAAAAGACCCTATGTTGATGGGTACTTTTGCCCTACCACCTCCAAACAATTTGGTGGAAGTGGCCACGGTGGGAACCTTCAATATGGTATCTTCTATTCAGAAGATTTCCGAACATGATATTAGCATGGATCATCACCAGGTTTTGCCTCCAAGCCCCATGGAAATATTGTAGCAATCAATGTTCTCGGCCTGGGCGGCAAACCCAAAGCAATGCTCATCGAGTGTTTGGGTAGATAGGTCTAAGGAATATGGTACCTCTTCAGATCCTTGGTCGCATGTACATTCTACAGACAAAGGAATCATTTAGTCAATGATGATAGGAGAGGCACCATGGGTAGATTTCCACCATCGTTCCCATCTTCCGGATTACAACGAAGATTCTTCTAGTGACCTTAATCATCCTTCAGTTTTTTATTTCCTATCAAATACTGTAAATACGGTGGATTCTGAGCGAAACCTGTCCAATATTGAAGAAACTATCGCCATAAATATCTCGACCAAACTAGATATTGTAGAGAATATTCATGTTGGGAAATCTTGTTCTTCATCAGAACTGGAAGTATATTACACTCTCTTTCGTGAGTTCAGAGATGTCTTTGCATGGTCATATGAATAAATGTTAGGCATTGACTCTAGCATAGCTGAACATGAAATTAAGATGTATCCAGATGTCAAACCAGTATGACAATGGCTTCGGCAGGTGCACCCAAACAAAGCCACTACCATTAAGGCAGAAGTTAAAAAATGTTTACATGCTGGTTTCATTTACCTGGTTCCTCTAACTGATTGGGTATTGAATATTGTTCCTGTAATGAAAAAGCAAGGAACAATTAAAGTGTGTGTCAATTACAAGGATGTAAATCAAGATTGTCCAAAGGATGACTACCCTACACCCTTCATCGACCAGATAATTGATGAATGCGCTGGATGTGAAATATTTTCATTTATGGATGGATTTTCTGAGTATAATAAAATAAATATCCTCCCACAGGACCAGTGAAAGACTGCATTTATTTTTCCATGGAGCACATTCGCGTATTGTAAGTTACCTTTCGGTTTAAAGAAAACAGGGGCAACCTTTCAGAGGGCAATGAATTATGCCTTCCATGACATCAAGAACATCGTTCAACCATATCTCGACGATCTTCCGACTCATTCCCAAAAGCAGACCGATCATCCGCAGCATTTGAGCGCTGTATTTCTATGTTGCCGACACTGCAAGATACGACTCAATCCACACAAGTGTGTGTTTTGTGTTGGTTCTGGCCATTTACTTGGATTTGTAGTTTCAAAGGACGGGATTCGTCTCGACCCATGTAAGGTTCAGGCAATCATCGATCTGCCTCCACCTTCAAATTTGCTTTAGATTTAGAAACTTCAGGGGAAAGCAAACTTTTTGAGGAGGTTCATTCCAAATTATGCTGAACTTGCTAAGGGTTATACGTGTCTGTTGAAAAAAGAAGTGCCTTTCAATTGGGATCAGGTTGTGCAAGCTTCCTTTGATGCTCTAAAGGAATCCCTAATAAAAGCATCATTAATGTACGCTCCTGACTATCAAAAAGAATTTAACCTATATTTAGCTACAACAGATACGACCATCACAATGGTTTTAGTTCAAGAAGACAATGGAATCGAACATCCTGCCTATTATTTAAGTAGAAACTTAAATGATATAGAAAGAAAGTACTCCTATGTTGAAAAGTTGGCTCTCGTAGCTGTTCAAGCAGTACAAATATTTCGACACTATATCCTCTTTCGCAAAACTACCATTTTGTTAGATTGCAACCCAATGACTTACATTCCGTCGCGTCAGTTGCTTGGGGGAAAATATTCAAAATGGATAGCTATTTTGCAAGAGTTTGATCTAGAATTCGTAAAATCCAAATCAAAGAAATCTCTGGTTTTTGCGGAGTTACTATGCGACTTCCCATCATCACCTAACAATTCAACATCCAAAGCATCAATCGTGGATGAATCTTTGTTTCTGATATCGTCGAGCAATTTGTGGTATGGATATATAATTATCTATCTCCAAACCCAAACATATAGGCCTAATACCTCTCACTCAAAATAACGACATACTCGATACCAAGCAAAAGACTACATGATCGTCGGTGATACGCTTTACCGTCGTGGTATCAATATAGTTCTGTGAAGGTGGCTCACCCATGAGGAGGCCAAAAAATTCCTGAATGATTGCCATTGAGGTGTGTGGGGGGGACATCAATTTGGTTACGCTACACCACAAAAGATTTTACGAGCAAGTTACTTCTGGCTAATAATGTTCAAAGATTGCATAACCGTAGTTAGAAGTTGCCATGCTTGTCAAATCTTCGACCACAAAACTAGAATACCACTCGCACCTCTGCATCCAGTAGTTGTTGTTGAGCCATTCACCAAATGGGGCATAGATTTCATGACATGTAACCCCACCTTGTCCGGGAGGCATGGGTATATCATAGTCGCAGTTGACTATTTTACGAAATGGGCCAAGGTGATGCCTACATTAAACAATAGTGGTGAAACAACTGCTCTTTTCTTTTTCAATCATGTAGTCTCTAGATTCAGTGTTCCATAAGCTATAGTCATGATCATGGATCACATTTCCGCAATCACATGATGGTTGAATTGGCTGCCAAATTAGGACTGTCCCACGATAGCTCTACTCCATATTATCCGTAAGCTAATGGGCAAGTTGAGGTGATCAACAAAGTCTTGAAGCACATGCTGCAAAGGATGATTGGAGTCCACCAACCAAGGATTTCCCCTTGGGGGAAATCGTAGACCTTTCTCCTCTTGGGGAGATGTTGGTGCACCTCATATGGCCACATTGTCCCTTCTAGGACTGACAATTGGCCTGCCAGTATGGCTCTTCTCAACCTTTGTCGTTCAAAGCACCATGATTCCTGAGCAATCAAATCAGAAACCAGATGATGCTAGAGTTACCCCCCAACCTTCTACTTCGTTTGTTTCTCCCTCTCCTTCTTCCTCTTTACTTGGTGAAGCTAAAAACCAAGTAACTGAGAAGAAGAAGAAAGGGAAGGAGAAGAAGAAGAAGAAGTCAACAGCAAAAGGGGGCAACCAAGCATCGTCTAGCGAAAATCCACACACTGCACCATCCAAACCTAAATCTCCATGTGTCATTTGCAAAGGGGACCACTATCATCGAGGCTGTCCTTCCATCCCATGGATCATAAGGGATTGGTCTCCCCGCTTGCACAATCTGGTGTCCTCAACCTTTGACGATCATGTTGAAAGTACACCGTCAACTAGTAAAAACGAAGTCATTGGACAAAAAGGAAGATCTAAAATTCCTTGTAGACTGTGTGAAGGTGATCATGCCATCCACCATTGTCCCTTCCTAGATGAAGCTAAAAGAGTCTTGGATAACCGTCTTGCTTCACCGCTACAGCTTCCTCCTGGATACAAGAAGCTCTTGCTGAGTCCATCACTAGTTGAAAATCTGACCGACACACCTTCGTGGTCGGTTGAAGCATCTATCATTGAAGATAAACCCTTTGAGTCCACACCAGACCAAAGTCAACAGGTCGAGACGGTAGTTGACCTAGTCTTGTCTTCAGAAGGTCTAGCTTCAGATGATACAGTCACCAAAGAGAATGAGAACAACACCATTCAAATTATTTTCGTAAACACAGAATTTGATGAGCACGGGGGAAATCTACCCATTCCTTTGCCGCAGGAAGGAAGTTTGTTAGATATGTATCCGACTGTTTATTTGGTCCCACCTCCAAGAAACCTAGTCGTTTCCTTCGATTGGAATCTACTAGGCAGACCCCGTCTACCATCTAATGTACCATTTCGAATCATAGTACAAGCTTACAGAATGGTCATAGTCAATACTATCATAAATGAAGGGGCTTCTGTGAGTACCCTTTCCTCAACTACTTGGAAAGCGCTTGGTTCACCATCGCTTCTGCTTGAGATGCGAAATCTGACAGGCTTTGACAAAGGAACCAATCGATTGTTAGGGATCCTTCCAAGTTTTCCTATAACTTTGAGAAGGAAAACCATTTATTTGAACGTAATGGTAGTCCAAGGACCTTTAGATTACAATCTACTCCTTGGGCGTGACTACATTTATAGCATGGGAACTATTGTTTCCTCACTCTTTCGAGTAATGTGTTTTTCGCATGAAGGCAAAATGGTCCAGCTCATAGACTAGCTTTCATTCCCCGGTTCACACATAACTAATAGTCAAGTGCCATCCCTAATTGTTCTTTTTGCGCAAGGAATGTCTCATCAATCTTCAGTCCATCTACCTGATGAGCGCAAGTGATTCGATGATTGTGACTGAAACCTAGGGGGCATGCACCCCGGTCTACTTAGGTAGGAAAACTTTAAGTATAGGGTAGGTTTCGGCAGAGGATATATGACTAGTCTGACACACCTGTCCATTTGGGAAAATGGGATTAGACTGGAATAAGATTCCCTCGTCAAGGTTAGGTGATTGGAGCTAGAATCACCTTCGTCCATCTCAATGGACTAAGCCGAGGAAGTGTTTCTGCCTGCTACGCAGGTGGAACCATCTTGTGGATGTAAGAACTTCTGTATGGTAACCTGGAAACTCTACTTCGCTATACCTAGGGGCATGCAAACCTTTTGTATGCAAGTGAAAAGCGACCAGCGTAACTCTAACCCCATAGTTTCTACTGACTTCAACTTCTTAAGTTAGGTGATTGGTTTGATCAACCATTCACCTTTGCAAGGACCAAATGGCACCGACAAAGTAAAGGAAGAGTTTTCCTACCTAACCCCAGTAGTTAATTAACCCCTAGGATAGTAGTTGGTCATTCCTAGTTTGCATGCAAAAGGCTTCGGAGCAAAATTGAAAATGGGGCAAGCTCCCTAAAAAATGAACCTACTGATGAGACATCCTTAATATATCACTGGCACGAGAAGTTTTACGCGAAGTTCAAGCTCGTTAAAAAATAAACCTAGCAATGAGCATATATTCCACCAGAGTTTAAGCTCATTAAAAAATGAACCCACCTTTAGTAAATAACCATTGCGATCACATTATTATTAGCTTTTGAGCCTTGGTCGTGTTATCACCATCACCTCCACTCTTTTCTAGCTGATCATACACCTCCATTTGATTGTTTACCCCTTTTGAGGAACAACTGCGATGAGTGATCCTATTAGCCACCTTATTTACACTGTCATGATTGAAAAGTTCCAAACCTTACCTAGAACCAGTTGCTATCCAAAATCATCACTCGTTCCTCAAAAAACGAGTCTTCTTTAAGCTCTTCTCATTTGACTCATAAAATATGAAAAGATTGCTGAGAAATTGGCCTCTCCATCTCATTAAAGTGATTGGAAGTTCCATCCCTCCTCTAGATTTTAATCTTTTTGGACATGAGGGATCGTTGCACAAAGCGATCGAGTGCTTGTCTTGTTCGGCTCATTAAAACTATCGAAAAGTCATCCCTTTCATATTACTTTATACTTTTTTTGGACTTAAGGGATTATATTACGAAAAAGGATCACTAGAGTTTCCTTTCCGTCTCTTTTCAGACTCTCTAAAATTGAAAAGGACTGAGTTTTCTCTGTCATTAAACTCGTTAAAACAATAGCAACGAACTTGTCCATGCAGACAAGAACGAGTTTCACTATCGCTAGGCTCGTTAAAACATAGCGACAGGTTTGCTCGAAGGGAAAATTATAGAACAAGCATATGTTATCCTCCTCAAGCTTGACAAAAAAAAGAGGTACTTAATGACTGGGGAAAAATTGGGAAGAAAACTTGAAGAAACTTTATTGGTAGCAAGTTGCTCTTGAACATGACACTTTCACTCCATCACCATGATTAAGTCGGGTTGGGTTATTCCGTTCACCGGTCATATCACCATTGGTCCACCGTACCATCCATTTTTGGGGTTAACGCTACCAATCCATTTCCGTGTCACCGATATGTTCAAGAGAAGTCGCCCAAAGAATTCACCAACCCAGCTTGTATCTCATCCGCTGCAATACCTTCACCGTTCATTCTTTCATGACCGCCACCTTGAACCTTGTATCATCAGATCATTTTCACCTCCACAAAATCATTTGCTCCATTTCGTGTCGTAGATGTGGGATTCATTAAGGCCCTCCTACGACGAGTCACTTCTTGTCGACATCAACTCATTATCCAA
>APFE030041600.1:51661-71396 GCA_000404065.3 Pinus taeda
GTGATATATTTAGGAAAATAAAGACATCAAATGTACATCATAGATACGTAGATAATCATCGAAGCCAAAGGATGATGGCTCTACCAGAATCATTAGTCTGCCATACAGATGGTTGTTTGTCATATGTACATGAAAATGAATTTATAAAGCTGAGCATGGGAATGCCCACCTCAGCTAGATCATGAAAACATTATGAAGATAATGTAATGTATTGTATTGTATCTTATTACAGGTCACCTTCCAGTGTGAAAAAACTTCGAATCCTCATGATAAAGCATTTCACCTGACATCAAACGATTTACAACCTCATGCTTTAGGGGGCAACTATTATAGACATATTTTTATAGAAATATTTGGGCACTACAACCCCAATCTTAAATGTCCATAAACCAAGGGCTTATAAGTCCCTAAAAGTTTTTTTTTATACCCTAAAGGAACAAGGTCAGTTGATCACATCATCTCTCAGAAGTTCTCCATGAAAAACTATTTAGAACTGGTCAAAACTGGACCATCTCACCTGCTCCATGGTCAAAGTGAGATTCATCCCACCTAATGCACATAGGGGTGTGATGCATACTAAAAAGCCCTTCCAGTAACTTCTCCCATGACACTTGCCTCTCTGAATTCGCCCAAGGATGAGTAAGATATCACAAAATCTCCAAGTGGAATTGAGAATTATTAGAGAAATGACACTAATCAAAAACCCAGAAGCTGACTCACCCACCTGCAAACATCCATATATGGATCCCTCATCCTAGAGATCCAGAGGTTGGAATTTTTCATCTTGTAAGGAATTTTTGTTGGTTTCTTTGTGGAACTTCATAGTGTTGAGTGATCTAGCTTTTCATGAGGTGAAGAAGGGCTTTCATGCTGGGAGGATGGCACTGGGTCAGATCAATGGGTTGTAATCCTCTCTTCTACCACTTTTATCAATAAAGCTATTTGAGTTTTCCTCCATATTCTTGTATGTCTGAGTTGATATATGCATTTGTATGGTCAATATATATCTGATCCTATATTGTTTATGATTGTAGATCTCTATTCTTTTATGGTATTATGTTGCTTTGACTCTACAGGTGTTCTTTGAAGTGGGACAAGCGAGGAAGGAGTAGCAAAGATCTATCAAAGGGGAGAGGAAACAAACAAGGAGCCAAGCAGAAGACTGAGGTTGGTACTCTCTACTTCTCTCTCATCTACTTCTCATAAAGGAAAACACAAGTAACTTTAGTTTGTTTGTTTCTAAGATAGCTACCTGTCTTAGTGGGACTAGCAGCTCTAAATGGACACTATTTTTCCCGATAACACTGCTATTCCTAGGGATGAAAATATCCATGCAGATTCTTTAGTTGTTTCATCTAGTTCTTTGAAAATTCTTGATTAGATGCTTGTCCAATATAAAATTCAAGTTAAGTATAGACCATCAATACCTAACAATATTAAATATTGGAAAATATTTGATGATTATGACCAATTGAAATCCTTTTTGCAAGTAATTGATGAATTTTCATCTTTGCAAATTGAAGAAGAACAACTACATAACAATGAATCGAATTAGGAAACACAAACTTCTCAATTTGACTCAAAACTTGGTGATCACAATGCTAGTCAGTTATCCAACAATTTCATTCCCAAGGGCTTCGTCCCTCTTGAAAAATTGTTTGATCAAAATGGTGTCTCTAAAAATCCATTATCAAATTCACCACAAGAAGATATAGAAGAATGTAATATTGGAACTTCAGAAGAAATGAGAAATATTAAAATCTCTGCATCCTTGTGAGTGGAAGTCAAAGATAAATATTTAGCTATCCTTAAAGCTTATAAAGATGTTTTTCTTGGTCTTGTAGTGAATTAGAGACATATGATACATCTCTCATTGAACATAAAATCCCTTTAAAACTAGAAGCTAAATCTTTTGTGCAAAAGTTAAGGAGAATTGATCCTATCCTTCTTCCTACCATTGAAAAAGAACTTAAAAAGTCACTTGATGCCAAGGTTATAGTTCCATGAAGATATTCTGATTGGGTAGCTAATTTAGTTCCAGTAAGAAAGAAAAATGGTGAAATTAGACTATGTGTGGATTTCAGGAACTTGAATAAATCTTCTTTGAAAGATAATTATTCATTACCCAAGATGGATCAATTTCTTAAAAAAATTTCAATTTCTAATAGAAATTCTATGTTAGATGGTTTTTCTGGATACAATCAGATTATGATGAGCCCAAAAGATAGAGAAAAGACAACATTCACAGCTCCTTGGGGTACATTTATGTATGCAAGGATGCCTTTCAGATTAACCAATACTGGAGACACCTTTCAAAGAGCTATGGATTTAGTTTTTGTAGCCATGAAAAAAATTGTTGTCATTTATCTTGATGATCTGACTATTTTTTCTAATTCTAATAAAAAACATATAAAGAACTTGAGGAAATTTTTTGACAGCTGCAGGAAGTTTGGGATTTATCTTAATCTCAGAAAGTCCCTTTTTGCACTCAAGGAAGGAAAATTTCTTGGCCATATTATTTCCAAGGAAGTATTGATAATTGATGCTAAAAGAGTTTCAGTTGTACAAGCACTTTCATTACCAAGAAATAAGAAGGAAATGTAAGCTTTTCTTGGGAAAATAATTTTTTAAGAAGGTTTATACCTAACTATGCCAAAATAGCTAAGGATATTAATGATATGTTAACAAAGAACCATGAAGTTAAATGGACCATTCCAACAAGATATGCTTTTGATTATATTAAAAAGGCCATTTTAGAATCTCCCATACTAGCGAGTCCAAACTGTTATGAACTATTTGGCATCTTTTCATTTGCCTTTGAAACTACCTTAGTTGTTGTTCTTTTGCAAAAGAATGAGGATGGAGATGACCAACCTATTTCCTTTTTCAGTAAAGTCATGAGAGATGCTGAACTTAAATATGATAAGATTGAAAAACATGCATATTCCTTAATCCAAGCTCTAAAAGCTTTTTGAGTTTATGTCCTTCACTCTTCCATTATTGCCTATGTTCCTAATAGTGTTGTTAAAACTGTGTTAACTCAACCTGATACATGATGGAAGGAGAGGGAGATGGATTACCAATATATTGGAGTTTGATCTTACTATGAAAACTAAAAAATTAGTAAAAGTTCAAGGCTTGGCTAAAATTTTAGCTGAGTAAAATTGTAATGTCTTGGGAATTAATTCTAGTTTTGAAATTCCAGTAGAGAATAATCCATAAGAACCTGCATCTTCAATAAAGAAGAATCCATAAAAACCATCATCTTCAATAGAGAAAAATACATAAGAACCTTCATCTTCAATAGAGAAGAATCCACAAGAACCTTTATCTTCAATCCAACCAACTTTGATTCACATTGAGGAGAATTTTTTGTTATCTGAATGGTACACTGATATTGTGCATTTTCATAGAGATTTTGAGCATCCATCTGAATTTACAAAGAATCAATGTAAAACATATAATTTGAAGGCCATAAAATATTGTATTATCAATGAAAATTTGTAATGGAAGGATCCACTCAACTAGACCATCTAAGAGGGTCATCATGTTTTGGAGTTTTCTAGAGCTAGTGTCGAGATTCTGATATAGGATTCATGCTGGTATAAGCTTATGAGGTCCTTGTTCACTAGCACTACTACATGTCGGGGAGTCTGAAGACAATATTTAAGACAATATTTGGGTCAATTGTCTTAACTTAAGACAAAAAGAAACTTGTGTATTGTCTTAAATATTGTCTTTAAGTGGGTGTCTCAAAATTTAATGTCTCAAAAATATTGTCAATTTGTCTCTATAAAGACAATATAGAACACATATTATTATTCTCTCTATAAAGACTAGAATTATTGTCTCTTAAAAGACAATTTCATTTGTCTCTCTAGAGAAAATTTCATTCGTCTTTGTAGATACACTTTCATTTTTGTCTCTTTAGAGACAATTACATTTTTGTCTTTTCAGAGACAATAGTTCAGAATAAAAACATATTGTATCTATAGAGACTATATGTCCATAATTCAGACTATTGTCTCTCTAGAGAGAATATAAAAAAATATTTTATATAAAAAAATAAAATCATTTTAAATGTTCTTTTAAAGTGGTTTCAACATTCAAAGCTCCCAAATAGTGATTTTAATTTCGTTAAATCTTTGTTGTTTATGGATACCAACAAAATAATAAATAAATAAATCCATTATTTTTAAAGCTAATAGAAAAGTCATTTTAAATCTAAAAGAAAAAATAGTTATGGAAAGAAACATTGAAAATAATAAGGCAACATACTTATATTTTCTTAAAATACATTCATGTCATTTGAACATGCAGGATCCTTAGCTGGAACTTCATTTTAAGACATATTTTGAGGCAAAATAAAAATGTTCTATATTTCTCCATCCTACAAGAGGGTTTACTCTCTAACATATAAATTCAAAGTTGAATCACACTAAATGGTGGAAATTAAATTCATGTCCAGTTGTTAAACCACAATTTCAAGACCCTTGTATAATTGGAATTAGCTTCCTTGATAACAAAGAATTGTAATAATGTATATGAATTTGAATCTATAATTGATTGGCAATTCTCTCTTCATGAATGTTTCACAAAAGATCAAAAATTGACACAGGTCCTGGAAACATGGTATAGGCCAATTCTCAATCTATTGGTGACCTACAAAGTTATCATCTCCACTACTGGCTTTCATAATTTGAGTTGGCTCCATCTCCTATTTACAACCCGACAATTTTTGCAATTGGTATCCAAATTGGTGGTGTTCTATTTCCTAAGGAAGCTTCATATCCAATGAATCTAATTCACGTAATGAACTATTCTAATCGACTTCATAGCAAGCTGAAGTTGCAGAGAAGTCCCTACCACTAGATTTTTTTTGGGCAGTTAATCGTTTCTTTGAGGCACCCCAAACCACCCATCCTTCTTCCTGTTAAGAATAACATAGTAAATTCCTATAAAGAAAGTTTTATACCATTGCTCAATCATTTCCAAGCGAGCTACTTATTGAAATAAAATAAAATAAATGTAGTGCGTACCTAAAATAGAAATGTGTGCACTCTTAGTATTTCTTCATTACCACTTGCCTTGCCTTGCCTGATTCCCTAGAGCAATTGCAAATGCAAGAGTAGAGTCATCTCTAGGCTACCATGGAAATATTAGTTTTCAGATATATGTTGGGTAAGTGTCATATCTATTCACAATAAAGCCTATTCAATCATATATACAGTCCATGTTCAAAAATTGAAATTAGCATATGAACATAGTAGATTCTAGGTTGATCTGAATCTGATAAATAAACAATCAGTTATTTATTTATGTGAATATTAAGAAGAGAAGCAAAGGAAGATAATTTTTGTACTATTTTTTAATACATAATCATTTTACGCAATTTTTTAATACATAATCATTTTATGCTATCATCATAGACTCTATCATCCCCATATCATTAACAAAACTTTATAATCTCTGATCTCTGCATGCTTCAAGGCTAAATGTTCAAGTTTTTAAGTGTTTTGATGAGGCCTTGTGTGGTAATCATTCCTTATCATTCCTACACAACAAATGTCCCACTTTTGGCTACACTATTAATGGATAAAGTGTCTTCTAGAGATTCTTCCTAAACACAAATCTCACAAATGTATCTAACCGAGCTGAGATTAGGGTTCCAATTTTATGGTTTTTCTTTTTTAATCTAGTATAATCCTGTATTAATATCTTAGAAAAATGGTTACATTCATGGTTGTTAGGGGCCTGTCAAAGTAGAAACCAGGCCTCAGACAGTTTTTAAAGCTCAACACCATGTTGTCTGGGAAAGTCCAAGTGTATCTACTATAACCTAAGACCTTTTCCAAATCATCCTATAATGTAGAAGCAACAATACTAACAAGTAAAAGCAGAAAGAAACTGAAGCCAACAAAGTTAACTAGGAGGTGGTTTGGCTAGCCCAACTTGGTTGGAGATTGAGTTGAAGCATGTTCCTAGGTATTCAATAGCACCTGCAACCACAGATGGATTATCCTTAATGGCAGGGTCCCAACCCACCACTTGAAATAGAACCCAAACACTTCTCTTTCTAACCTAATGAGTGCTTGATTCCATATTATTCTTGGGTGTTTGGTTAGCCATGGAAAAAGTGGTGCTGGTAATGTAAAGGTAAGACTACAAATAGAGTGTGTCAGTGTGTGTATTTTCAATTGGGTCTAGCCTAGGTAGTTTAGGGGAGTGTTAATTTTGGAGATCAACCATGTCAAAGTTAGAGTAACTCATTTCAGCATAAAAGTCAACATTACAAGTCAAATGATTTATTTGCATTTGGGCTTAATGCTAAATCAGTCTAGAGATCAAGCATGGTTTTCAAAGTTGTATCATTACGACAATAGCATTTTTTTTTTAACATTCAAATATTTAGCATATCAGAAGTACTCCAGATATTATGGGCTTCAATGTCAAACCTTTAGAAAGAAGGATGTCAAAATTTAAGAATGAGGTGACCCTCTAGAGCCTCAGAACCTATGTGTAATGTAAATATTTTTAGCTATACAGGTTACAATAATATAATTATTTTATGCCAAAAACTACCATTAATCACTAGTTTTGATCATTAACGACAAGTGTTGATCATCTTAAAATATAATTCATCGGGGTTTCTAGATGTTGTTTTTTCTCGAAGCGTCTACATTATCAATAACAATATAAACCATTAGAAGGAAAGTAAGTGAAGAAAATCATACAAACAAAGTAACATATGAACATGCATAATCAAATGCATGCCAATATATATAAATTACACAGACAACTGTATCATAAATGAGAGATGCCACTGTCGATCCATGCCATTTCACAAAAAGAGGATTATGGGTGATTATATGCAGCTTTTCCCATTTTCAAATGTTATGAGAAACAATTTCAACCCAAAAATAATTTATCGAACAAATAATATCTAGAGAAATGTTTCATGGCATACCTGGATGTTTTCCTGCTTCTTGTGATATCTTGAGCCCTAACTACATAGTCCTTGTGTTTCTCTAGTAACCCAAATTTATTCCTTTCGGCTCTGCATGGACAAAATGCTAATAGTTTAATGTTTTCTTCATAATTTATATTTCTAGGTTTCAAAAGTTTACAAACAAATATGCCAAAAATCATATTATTGTATTACTTTTTCCAAAATGACTGAAATTATAAGGAAGAAGAAAGACATACGGTTGGGTGTGTTCCTTGTCAGCCCTCCACTTTACAACATTTCTTAACGATGAAATAATTGAAAACTAGATAGCATAAATCTGCAAAGACAAAAAAAATTAAAAATAGAAATAAAAATTTCTCTAGTGTACTCCTCATCATTACTGAGTGTTAGACACACAAGCTTGATACCATGATTACTGCCTAATGGGCCAATAAAGCAATAATACTATATGTTTCTAATTAGTAACAAGTTAAACACTAAGTTCATATAGTTCAAACCTCAAGTTGTTGAGTCTAGAGTTCAAACATCCGGTTGTTGAGTTGTCGTTGTTCAAACTTCACTTCAGGCTCTAAAGCCATTTGCAGTGGACCAGTGGGTGAGGTCAAGATGGAAATCCATTCAGCTTCAACCTTCATTCAATCAACATACATATTTCTTGAACTTAAGCTTGATAGGTGCATAAAAAAGCTGGATATATTTTTCTATCAGGTTGTATCTCGAGTTTTGCTTGCAAGGAGGAAACTAAAGGGGATTTTCAAAGCCAAAAATGTCATGAATACTAGTCAAAATCTAGTTGTTTCTATTCTAATCCATAAAGAAATATGGTTCAAGGAATAACAAGGATAATTTGCAGCTAGTCCCTTCCTTTAGACAATAATCCACAACTTTTTAAAAACATATAAAAGAAACAAATTAAGAATTGTGTCACAATTTGTTTAAACTATTCAAAACTAAAGATGTATATGTTAAAAAAATATGGCATAAACAAAACCAACAAATTTATAGAGCTAGAATGCAATCAATTTTCCAAAAACATAAACCTTAAGTTTCCAAAAGCATATTACAAGAGAACTGTAATCTGGCTACAAATGACCCATTTTTATATTCGGGATCAATTTGGAAAATTGTAAACTTATTCTAAATGGAAAATGTATAAGGAAGCAAACATTTTCTGTTAAAAAAAAAACCAAGAACAAGTCAAATTGCAACCAATGAAGTTTGAGTGTTAGGAATCACTCTGAAATGGAATAAAAAACATACATTCCCTCTTAACTTTAAAAACACCATCCAAAAGTTGAAGTTCGACTAAATGAGCAAGTGAAATTCTCTAGGGAACATCTAGGGAACATTCCTCAGCAAGAGGGAGCATTCACATCTAGGGAACATTCATCAACAAAAGGGAAATTTTGGGGAAAGTTCCCCAAACTACCCCAGATATGGGCGAATTATTTCGAATGTGCCCATGTGCCCATATTCTTGATGGAATTCTCCCCATGTTGGGGACATTTTCCTCCAATCCCCAAGTTTCCCTACAACAGGTAACACCACGAACATGTTTCCAATACTCTAGGAGTGATTTTGATGCTACATAGAAAATTGGCAATATATGTAGAAAGGATATAGTTTATGGTTATTTATGCATAAAGAGGAAAAACATAACTAATTGAGACACAAGTCTTTGTTTTTGATGGATTTACATTTTTCCTTTAGAGAGGCTATATAAAATAATATTTATTCCCAAAATTTAAAAAATTATTGACAAACACTATCAAACGTTCCAGGGGGCGTTAAGGAAATTGGCCAGGATAATATTAATGACCCACATGGTAAATTATGTACTGTTAAAACTTTCCATATAATTTTAATAGAACCACTAAAATTGATCATATCAACAGTAATGTCATTGTTGGTAATTCCAAAGGCAATAGCATTTGGGTATCAAATATAGGGTAGGGTGTATGTATGCTAATATAGATAGTTATTTCCCTTATGAGCTATTAGGTAGGTTTTGGAGATAACAAGATTCTCACTACCACGGAGTATATATAAATTAAATTGAGTGGGAATATGTTTCTAGTTAGAGGAATTGTCACTCGTCAAACTAGGAATCTACAACCATATTTGTCCAACGGGATCAATGCTCTCTTCCCTGTTGTCCAACCAGGTTTTGGTAGAAAACAACAGCCAAAGACTTAGATTTCATTCAGATGTCAGAGAAGTGAGAACACAAATCTCTTCCCCAACCTCCACCAGTAGGATATCCTTCTGATAGATATTTGAGGAGACCCTACCCAAGAGGTTGGGATAGACTTCAAAGGACTATCAGGATATATTTCTTATAGATATTTGAGGAGACCACGCCCGAGAGGCTGTGATAGACTTCAAAGGACTAGAGGCATGTGGATTCCATGAGGGCCCACTGCCAAATATTATTTCCTTTGATCCAGAGTACTAGTCTCCATGCTTCATTGAGAGGCTAGTCATCAATTCAAAGTTTCTTCCACATGAGATTTAAAGGTAGGAGTGGAGGATATCCTTTATCAAGGGCTCGCCCTAGGATTCCCTCTATTATTCCATTGCCTGATAAAAGCACAAAATTCAATATGATTTACTAAACTTAATAGAAAAGAGAATCTAAAATACCATAGAGGTGCAATGGCATAGCACATAATGAATAACTTGTTAGTTAACAAAAATCATTGACAAATATGTTACATAATGAATATTTTTCAATGAGATTGTTAGCGAAATAAATGAACCTCATGAATGAAATGAACGTTGATGTATGCATTTTCTTTTTCCATATATGTGATCATACATTTGACCACTAAAGGTGCTATGCCTTACTGAATAAATTTGGCATGATAATAACACTTGTCTTCGGCAAAATAAGTGTGTCTGTTTGAAGGAGGGAAACCAATGTAATGAAGTTCAGACTGAAGTCTCTCTACTTTCTGCATCATTGATAATAAACACATTAAAATATTGCAAAAAAAATATAAAAATGTCATCCACCTTCGCATTGTCCAATGTACTTAGTAATGTTTGTACCTTCTTTTCACTCTGTGTTTTTTGAAGCACATATTGAATGTCTTGGGTCTTTATTAATAACAATTCCTCATTGTAATATTGCTTTGCACCACTCCTAAGCACAAAAAATAATCAAATTTTAACATCTTAAACTTTGGTGCAATTAAAGAAAGAAAGGATGAAATATTTGAATTTCTTTACATTGGACGATGCACGCCATCAACATTCCTAGTGTTGATCATCAAATTTCATCGGGGTTTCTAGATGTCGCTTTCTCTCAAATCCTCTACATTATCAATAAAATTATAAACCATGAAAAGGAAAGACAATGAAGAAAAGCATACAAAGAAAGTAACATATGAACATGTAGAAGAAAATTCACGCCGATATATATAAATTACACAGGAAACTGTATCATAAATGAGAGATTCCACTCTGGATCCATGCCATTTCACAAAAAGGAGATTATGGGTAATTAGATGCAACTTTTCATGTTTGCAAATGTTATGAGAAATAATTTCAACCCAAAAATAATTTATCGAAAAGATAATATATAAAGAAATTTTGCATGGCACACCAGCATGTTTTCTTGCTTCTTGTGATAATAATGGGCCCTAAGTACATAGTCCTTGTGTTTCTCTAGTAACCCAAATTTATTCCATTCAGCCCTACATGGACAAAATGCTAATAGTCTATTGTTTCTTCATAATTTGTATTTCTAGGTTTCCAAAGTTCACAAACAAATATGCCAAAAATCATATTATTGCATTACTTTTTCCAAAATGACTGAAAATTATAAGGAAGAAGAAATACATACAGTTGGATGTGTTCTTTGTGAGCCCGCCACTTTAAAACATTTCTTAACAACAACATAATTGAAAACTAGATAACATAAATATGCTAAGACAAAACAATTTTAAAATAGAAATAAAAACTTCTTTGGTGTATTCCTCATCATTACTGAGTGCCAAACACACAAGCTAGATATCATGATTACTGCCTAATGGGCCAATAAAGAAAGAAGACTATATGTTTCTAATTAGTAACAAGTTAAACACCAAGTTCATATAGTTCAAACATCTGGCTGTCGAGTCCAGAGTTCAAACTTCCAACTGTTGAGTTATTGCTATTCAAACTTCTCTTTAGGCTCTAAATCCCTCTGCAGTGGACCAGTGGGTGAGGTCAAGAGGGAAATTGGTTCAGCTTCAACCTTCAGTCACTCAACATACAAATTTCCTGAACTTCAAACGATAGGTGCAGGAAAAATCTGGATATTTTTTTCTATCAGGTTGTATCTTGTGTTTGGCTTTGCAAGCAGGCAACTAATGGGGATTTGGAAAGCCCAAAAATTTCATGAATACTAGTGAAAATCTATTTGTTTCTATTCTAATCCATACAAAAATATGGTTCAGAATAACAAGGAGAATTTATAGCTAGTCCCTACTTTTAGACAATAATCCGCAACTTCTTAAAAACTGTTAAAAGAAACAAAAAACAAATTTGTCACAATTTCTTCAATCTATTCAAAACTAAAAGTGTATATGTTCAAAAAATATAGTGTAAACAAGCCTAGCAAATTAATTGAGCTAGAATGCAATAAATTTTCTAAAAACATGAACCTCAAGTTTCGAAAAGCATATTACAAGAGGACTATAATATGGCTACAAATGACCCATTTTTATATTCAAGGTTCATTTGGCAAATTGTAAACTTATTCTAAATGGAAAATGTATAAGGAAGAAAACCTTTTCTATTAAAAAAAAGTATAAACAAGTCAAATCGCAACTAATGATGTTTTAGTGTTAGGAATCACAGATTTGGACAAAATAAAAGCTAACGGGCATCATTTTGAAGATTCTAGATTTGAAATTAGCATATGAACAAAACAGATTCATGCATTGGAAAAACTCACATGCATATTTGACTGGCATCGACAAAGAATTCAATGATGATATAGATGCTCCAGTATCCTTGAAAGTTTCATGGAATATAGTTGCTTATGCTCCATTGGTTGTACAATAGGCAGGGGATGGAAATTCTTTTGGGGGGTTTTCAAAGTCTTCTACACTAGGACTTGTACCATTAGGTAATGAGTTTGATGATGTTGAGTTAGGGTTGCTCATGAAAAATCTTCCAACTCTGACCAGATTACAAGTGAAGCAGCTCTGACTGTCTTCAATGGAAGGAAGAGAAAACAAATGCAAAAGGATAAAGCAAAGGATTTTTCTTCTCTTCAGGCTGAGAAGGATACACAAGTTTGTTTTCTTTGCTCGAGTAGTCACATTTTTGGAATTTATTGTAAATCTTTTCAATATGATTGTAATTCTTAAAAAATATTGAGAAATAAGTTATTTGAGATCGATTGGTTAGATTCTTGTGCTTTCATTGAACATTGGAGAAATATTTAAGAGTAAGGTTTTCTTGGCCCCCCTTAGTGCCTTCAGATAAAATTCAATTAAAAATGGATATTGAAGAATTCTTTGTGCACTAGAAGAATGATCTATGTTGTCTCTTATCAAGAAATCTTTGTGTATGGAAGATATATTTTCTTTCATTGGGGTTACTTTCAGAGCCATATCCTGAGGGGATGCCCCACAAAGAGCATACTTCCTTCTACTTAAGTGCTAGGTTTGAGGGATATTTATTCTGCCAACATAGCCTTGGACTCGCAACAGATCTCATCCCTTTGAAAATTGTACCATGTGCCAAGAATGGGAGTTTGGTCGGAACCTTGACACTCCATTGACTTCACCAGCTAACCAAATTCCCATTGTTATAAAAGAAAAATAGTTTCTTAACACTGGTTCCTGAATGCCCTAAAAATAAGTTTTGAACATGGATCCTTTAAAGTGAGTTATGCTTTGGGAAAATGTTTTGAATGTGGGAACCCAAGCATGATGGGAAAATATAATTGAATGTAGTAGATAAAATGAATCCAGGATATGAAAAGTTTCCATCCATCATTTTGAAGGTAGAGTCTTACTAGAATGATGATCGAGACATTTCCATTACTGCTTAGGATGTTATGCTCATTAATGAAATTAAGTGTTCACAAATTTGAACAAAATAAAAGTTGACAAGCATCATTTTGAATATTCTAAAATTGAAATTAGCATACATAAATAGAAGATTCATGCATAGGGAAAACTCACATGCATATTTGACTGACATCAACAAAGAATTCAATGATGATATAGATGCTCTAGTATCCTTGAAATTTTCATGGACTGTAGCTACTTATGCTCCATTGATTTTACAACAGGCAGGGGATGGAAATTCTTTTGGGGGGCTATCAAGGTCTTCTACACCAGGACTTGCAACATCAGGCAATGAGTCTGATGATTCATAATCTAGTACTTCTCTTGAGGAATCTTCCAGCTTCGATCAGATTACAAATGAAGCAGCTATGAATTCCTTCAATGGAAGGAAGAGAAAACAAACGAAAAAGGATAAAGCAAAGGATTTTTCTTCTCTTCAGGCTTAGAAGGATACACAGGTTGGTTTTCTTTGCTGCAGTAGTCACATGTTTTGAATTTATTGTAAATAATTTCAATATGAATGTAATGCTTAAAAACATCTTGAGAAAAAAGTTATATGAGATCGATTGGTTAGATGTTTGTGCTTCCATTGTGCATTGGAGAAATATTTAAGATAAGAGTAAGGGATTCTTGGGCCCCCTTACCTCCTTGAGATAAAATTCAATTAAAAATGGATATTGAAGAATGCTTTGTCCACTGGAAGATTGCTCTATGTTGTGGCTTATCAAGCAATCCTTGTGTATGGAAAATATATTTCCTTTCATTGGAGTTGCTTTGAGAGTCATAACGTGAGGGGCTTCCCCACAAAGAGCAAACTTCCTTTTGCCTAGGTACCAGGTCCGAGGGATATCTATTCTGCCAACATAGCCTTAGACTTGCAACAATCTCATCCCTTTGAAACACATGCCATGTGCCAAGAATGGGAGCATGGTGGGCAACTTGACACTCCATTGACTTCACCAGCTAACCAAATCCCCATTGTTATAAAAGAAAATTAGATTCTTAACACTGGCTCCTAAATTCCCTAAAAATAATTTTTGAACATGGATCTTTTAAACTAAGTTGTGCTTTGGGAAAATGTTTTGAATGTGGGAACCCTAGTACGATGGGAAAATATAATTGAATGAAGTAGATAAAATGAATTCTGGAGATGAAAAGTTTTCATCCATCATTTTGAAGCTATATTCTTACTAGAATGATGATTGAAACATTTCCATTACCGCTTAGGATGTTATGATCATTAATCAAATTTAAGTGTTCACATATTTCGACAAAATAAAAGTTGACAGACATCATTTTAAATATTTGAAAATTGAAATTAAAAGTATAATAAAATTAAAAGGCAATAAAAAACTTCCTTGGGGCTTGTTGCATTTTAAGAAGACTCTTTTAACACTTGGATTTGTTATCCAAATGATTTTGATGTTTTTGCAAAGAAGAGAGGGCTTGTTTGCTATAAATCTATTGTACATGACAAAATATGTTGCAATAAAATAAGAAACACAGAAACAGAGTAACCACAAACACAGCTGACCTGAACAGAATTAAATTGGCTGAACATGACAGCTAATGCTAATAATGCTCCCATTTTGTATAATGATAAAATCCTGTCTACAGAACGATTACCATTGGTGAGTGTACAATTTTTTTAAGTTAAGCAAATATATAAGCCACAATGCAGACACCTTGCAACTACTTAAACCAAATAAAGTTTTGATAATGAGCTATAATGTTTCTTCTCTTAAAGATCTTAAGAAATGATAACTCACAGTAAATATAATTTGGAAGATTTTTATTTTGTGATGTAGGATGTGGAACAAAACAATGTAATGTGGGAGAAATGACTTACCTGCGATGCTGCTAAAGAGTACATGGATGTGGAAGAACACACCCTAAACAACTTTCTTCCTTACCAATGTTCACCATGTCCACTCCTCCAATTTTCTACGCTCTCGCATTTGGATGCCTCTCGTCTCTTTATCTGCCAATCATATAAATTTAAGTGTTCACAGATTTGGACAAAATAAAAGTTGGCAGGCATCATTTTGAAGCTAAATTGTTACTAGAATGATGATTAAGGCAATGTCATGACCACTTAGAATGTTATTGTCATAAATTAATTTCAAACACTTAGTATAATAATTGTGACATTATTATAGAATTGGCTGTTGGGTTCTGATTGAAGCCTAACGGAAGTTGAGAAATTTGAATGCTAAGGGACAGAGAAAAATATGGACTTGTTTCTACATAGTTGTCTATGAGGTGGATATCCTATAAATTACTAGAGCCTAAAAAAACAGAGAATACTTCAAAATTCCCTGAAATGCTTCATATTTTACCCTCCAGAAATCGAGGTGATTTCTTAGAGGATCCCACACTACTAGAATTATTTGTATGAACCAAACAATATCAAGAATGCAAAAATTTCGTAAAGCGGTAAAATCTCAATGGATCCATTGAACTCTAAAATGAGAAAAAAAACAACCAAAGAAAACCTTAGTAGCCAGAGAAGGAGACACAAATTAGCCAAGGATATATAAAGCATGTAAGGGAATGAATACTACTGAAAACAACCAAGAAACAACTACAATGAAGAAAGAAAAACAATAACAAATAGTGTGTTACTTGAAAATATAGGGATTGCCATGAGGTGTACCGATTGACCCCAAGAATGCCACATATGCAGATGTTTTAGAAAAAAGGGCATGCATGTGGCTTTTTGTCTTGTAGCGGTGAAACCCAAAAATCACATTAATAAGTAATAATGCTAATGAAGGTTGTAGACATAGTAAAAAAAAAGGAAATAGTAAACAACATGAATCCCTCCCTAACATGATAGTTGGGCTATATCTTGGAAATAGAAACGATAAGAATTTAATTAAAATCCCTCCCTAACAGGATGGTTGGGCTTCCTCTTGGAAACACAAACAAAACAACAAGCATTAAATTTAAAACAGGCCTGATCTAAAATATAATTCTCGACAAAAAAAAATATTCAATTATGAACTATCATAAGTGTACAAAGTTGTATAGTCCAGAAGATTGTTGTAGGAGTGCCATTGAAGGCAACTATTTCTAACCCAAAGTCACAATATATTAAATTCATCATGTAGAGTCAAGGCATTGATTTTTTGTGACACTCACATAAAATTGTGCTGCAGGAAAGCAAGGTACCTTCAAAAAACAAGGTACCTTCAAAATTTGTTTTGTTCCACAAAGTTCAAAAAGTAAAGTATCCTCAAAATTTATTTTGTTGCACACATAATTATTTTATGCTTGGACCCTCACAACCTAGTGCAATCCTTAGAAGTTAGAGTGATGCACATTCAAGCTATTAAAATTTAACACACATAGATCCTTTTTGTCCTCTTTTTGCATGGTGCTACATTAATTATCAGTGTGGAATGATCATCACATTGAACACGCTCCTCATTATTTCTGTCTCCCATTTACAGAAATTCAACAATGGTTTCCTATCAAGGTTTAGGAATGACAACTGAAGGATTGTGTGCAATAAACGAATCATCATGTCCTTGTATCTCCTCCCCATGCTCACTCCCAAATGTTTGACCGGATTCCTATACACAACACACTTTAACTTGTTAGAATAACATTATACCTCCAATTGAATTATTGCATTATTCATAAAATATTACAAACAACTAACCTCACATTCATAACTAGTAATTGATTTTTCCCCTCGATCTCTCATGTGTTGTCGAAGACCATGGGAACAATGTAATAAAGAATATTTTAAGTATTCCTCTAAAGCTTCCTTTTGAAAGTGGTGAACCTACATTAACAAAGATAATCATATTTATAAGGTAAAATAACTTATAAGATAGAATTAACTCAACGTGACCATGGTTATTTTCCCTAAAATAGAAAATATAATAGATGGAAATATCACTTACCATGCCACCACGAATATTATTATCCACCAAAGCCTAATTTGTGAGATCCAAATTTTGACACCCTATCTTGGGTTGCTTTTCTTGTATCTCAGAGGTATCTCTTGGCTCCTCCTTGTGCAAATGGTGTATAGTTTGGATTTTTGCAGACTTTCCTCTTAAACTTGGCATCTTTCATAAGTTCATCCCACATCACTTTGTTTGTGATCCAAGTTGGATGTGGATACACCAAGTTTTTTGTCAACTTTGACCTTGAATTGGACCTTTTTGAGCGAATGTATTTACATGCAATCTCTAAAATATGTTCCTTATCAAATCTAGGATTACCAAATGCTATTACGACATATCTAAATAGTTCTTCTTTTTTGGCATTGGTTTGTTTCCTCCAATCCATTTGGATGGTATTTCCAAATAATTGTTTTGCAAGATGAAAAATAAAGTGATAAAATTTCAACCCCATTTCATCCTTAAGAAATTTCCTTCTAAAGTGAGCAAGATTATAAATTTTTGCATTCCTTTTGTGGTAACTGATCGATGATATTGTTGTAGTCTTGGGGGTTGAGTTAGATTCCCCTATAGGTACATTAGGAACTTTGTTACTTACTTCTTGCATTTACAATGAAATTGTGGAACTGTTAAGAACCCAACCAAAATATGAAACTATTTTTCATTTCTAAAATAATTATCCTAAACGTAACAAATGAAACTACAAAAAAATAAAATAATTTTACCTGTTGATCTGAGGTAGGAGCTACACTCTCCATGAATGGCATTTATTACAACTAAATTTCTTCAAATATTTCTTGTTTGATTTGAACATATTCAAGAATAGCTGGTAGGAGACTTAACATTCTTGTTTGTGAGTCTATAAGAGTCCTCAAGGAAACTTGTTCCGGGTTTTGTGGGAGAATTCTGATTGAACCCAAATTTGATGTAAATGACATGTTATGGGGTTATGGTCTAGGTGTAGAGGGCATAACATGACCCTCTATACCAATAGATTGTATACTTGTTGGAGTCACCCTAGAAACATCCTGCAAGGCACAAAATAAAATAATAACATGGAATATATAGAATGAATACACTTGAAATATGTAACTAGGTTTAGTCTTCATAATGACATGTGTAATCACAATTTTATATAATTATGTAAAAAAGGATAAATAAGAAATTTTTTTTATGCTTGAGGCATGGGATTCATGCTCCAGGAATTCTATTCTAGATCAAGCTCCCATTGTGCACTTAGGATTGATCATTAAGTCGTTGTCATAAAGACTCATTTGGGCATGTTACATATTGCACAAAAGATTTTTGTTTGAATCAGATAGAGTTTAATGACCCTCTAGGACCAATTCGAAATGTTCCATAAGCAACCATACTATAACTTGATGGAACACATGAAGAAGAAAGTCCCATTATGGAATGAGAATATCTTGAAAGGTCATTAAAAAGATGTCATCAATATGGAAAATGATAAATTAAATGTATAGTACCGTTGCAACAAATCATAACAACCAAAATAATAAGCACTACAAATAGGTGTCCATGAGGTATGTATAATAATTCTGTTTTTAAGGGTCCATCATAATATGTAGTAGGGTTCAATTTATGGGTTTATATTTTAAGAAAACCCTAGTATTTATAAACCTTAATCTTAAGGTATTTGTTCCCTATGATTTGATTTGTAGGGCATGGGATAAACTCTAGAATGAGATAAAGGGAAAAGAGTATGATCTAAGGTTTGAATTTAAGAAACCCTAAAATTACCTCTTGATTACATAAAACCCTAGAAAAGTAACTTGACATCATGTTTTGGAATAATATTTTTCTTGGGTTACTTGCTCAAATAGTATTACACATACAAGAAGTAAAAAAGGTTGGGGTGATCCATTGAAAGGCATGATGAAAGAAGGGAACTATACAAACCATTAGATGTTATTCATAATATAGATGAATAGAAAGGAAAAGGTAAAATATGAAAGACCTTTTCCATGGTTGAATGAATCTTAGTAAGAAGGTGTCATGGTAAGTATACAAATTGGGGAAAGAGCTCATAGTTGAAGTAAAAGTCTACATATTGGTAGCAGTCATCATAGGACAATGTAGCTCTTGGTAACCTCATAAATCATGGAGTCGTTGTGCAAAATCTTTATTAAATATATGCCCTATATTTCTCAATGAATAACATAATCAAACTCACACAAATAGATGGTTGAATATTAAATTTTGCATAACATTGGATGTATATGGGTGCATTAATGATCCTTGTATGCTAACATTGGGTATATTGAGGGGCATAAATCAATCCTACATTCCAAAAAAATGCATGCTTTAAAAAAACACAAATATGAATAAATAGATATAGTGAAATAAGTTAATTAAATGCACAAAAATATTGATCAAGTTTTACCACTAGAATTACCTTAGATGTATTAAAAGGTATTATAGGGGTTGGAACAAATTTAGAGATTGCATGAATTCAACAAACATAAATTAGCATAATGTAATAAGGAACATAAGATAATTGAATGTTATGAAACCAACTCACAAGAGATAGAAAAGATAGATCAATGCCTTAGAATTCAGCCTCTTCGAGGGGGCAACCTCCTTTACATTATATAAATGAACAATTCTTGGATGATTCAAATGACAAAACCTCCTTTCTATATATAGGAGTCTAAGGAGTCACAATATAACCCAGCCGAACTAACAATAATATAAAGCCACAAAAATAACAATAGAGGGATTCTATGGGGCATAGTAATAACAATATGGGGATAATAGGG
>APFE030041600.1:77247-92305 GCA_000404065.3 Pinus taeda
ACACAGAGAATGATACTCTGCTAGGAATTTCTGATAATTCCAGAACAATAAAAAATCACTTGAACAGAGGATAATACTCTGTTTTACAACACAGGATCTTTAACGCAGGATCTTGCTGCAGACAGAAGTTCAGCTTGCTGAAGATAGAGTTTCAACAATCACAAAAAACTTCTATTTATAAATAGTAAACCACCTGATACAAAAATCATCTTCCTCACATAGAGGGATTTCACAACTGCTGTTACAAAAGCATCTTCCTCTTGACAAAGGGATTCACCAGTCTATGCTGAATAGCATCTTCCCCTTGACAGAGGGATTCACCAAAGATTATGCTGAAGAGCATCTTCCTCTTGACAGAGGGATTCACCAGAAACTGCTTCAAGTGCAGTTCCAAAGCCAAAACATTCACGTTGTTGTGACAAAACAACCAGAAACTTTCTCTGCACTACTGTGCATTCCCATTACATTGCTATGCTACGCTGCTGCGTATTACATTTCATGTTCAACAATAAAACTTACATTCACATGCGCTGCTTCTCTTCTACCCTCTCTTTCAACAGACAACCACAAAACAAATTACATTCAAAATCTGCATTGTTGTGCATGTTTCCTTTTCTGCTCTCTGCTACACTGCTGCGTCTTCTCTGTTGGGTCTTCTCCTCAATCTCTATTTTCTACACTGCTGTGTCTTCTGCTATGCACTGCTGTGCCATTTCTTTACATTGGAAACACTTTTCTTCACGTTGCTGCATGCTCTCCTCTGCTCTCACATTCACGCTGCTGTATGAGAATTCTTCACCTGTGCACTGATGCATGCTTCCCTTCTTCACAATGGAAAAACTTTTCTTCGCGCTGCTGCGTCGGTTACAATTCACTCGCACTGCTGTGCCTCTCTTTTCTTTTCACTGCTATGTTTTCCCCCTTACATTTTCATATATAATGAACAACATAAAAAAGATCTTACATACATTTTTCTTGTGCCCATACTTCTATAAACAAATAGAAAAACATTAAAATTAAATCTTCACCAACCATTTACGAATGCCTTTGAACTTCATTTAATGTTTTTCTGAAACGCTGGTCAACCAAACTTTCACTCCACGTAAAATTTATTTGCTGCAGGTCGGTTGTTGTTCGTCAATCATTGATGTGCATTTACCAACCGCGGTAAATATCATTAATTACTTCACATGGGAATAAATTAATTTCTCGTCCTTCACAGCTGAAAATATCTTATCGGAGTTTAATGCGTGGCCCATCGCACCATCGCACCATCCCATTGGCGGAAGAGAAAAAGATGTGCCGCCGCTGCCATAACCATTTAATCATGCGATTTGCGATATGCGATTTGATCGCATCGCGAAACCGCAATCGGGGCAAAGCAGGGGTGCAACAAGTTAATGTGCGATAGCGATCTGCGATTTGATCGCATCGCACAATCGCATCGCAAAAGGATGAGAACGGAAATAGCGAGGAATCCTCAGCAGTTTTGTTGTTGCTGTTTGCTGGCGGTTTCCGGCAACGCTGCACGACAGTTGAAATTATATATTTCAACACTCCCCTTTAATTTCAACTGCTGGGTTATCAGTCATACCCAGACATTTCATCAAAAATTTGAAACTTTTCTGATCCAATGGTTTGGTTAGAATATCAGCAACCTGCTCTTTCTCTGCTCTTGTGGCAGATTCAATTTCATATCTCTTCCCTGTAGGAAGATCCATCTGATAGAGTTCTACCAGGGTCTTCATCAAATCTTCTATCTCTTCCTCTGTCATATTGACAAGGGTGTTGGCAGTGAAGCCCATCTCAGCCATCTTGGCAAGAGTTACGTATCGAACTACATATTCTTTAAACAGATCTTCAAGGAACTTTAATTCCTTTCTCCCATTCATGGGTTCCGTCCATTTCCTATCTTGAACCGCATCTTCGAAATGAACAGGGTCATCAACATAACTAGATAGAGCAAACAAAGAATTCGTACCTTCAACAGCTCTTTCTCTGCCTGAGTTAATCTATTAAACTCATTTTCATCTGCTGGTTCTTCAAAACCATCTTCAACTAATTCCCATAAATCTTGACAGGCAAAGAGGGCTCTCATGGTTATTGCCCAATAGTCATAGTTTTTCCCATTGAACTGTGGGAATTGAGGATTAAACATACCCATGCTGGTGCTGGCGCTGGCCATTCTAGCACTCTTTAACTATGCTTAAATTTTTTTTGACTCTGTATTTAAAACCACTGACTGTTTCTTCAACAACAACACATAAAAAACTAATCTGAAAAATACCTGGATCCTTTTTCCACAGACTTCACTTTGCTGGAGAAACTGCTGCAGCAAGAAACTCTTTCCTTCAGCTTCTTTGACACCTTCAAAGAGCCTAAACCTGCTCTAATACCACTGTTGGGGAATTTTTCTGTTAAAATCCCAAAAACAAAAACAAACACAACACAAAGAATGATACTCTGCTAGGAATTTCTGATAATTCCAAAACAATAAAAAATCACTTGAACAGAGGATAATACTCTATTTTACAACACAGGATCTTGGTGCATACAGAAGTTCAGCTTGCTGAAGATAGAGTTTCAACAATCACAAAAAACTTCTATTTATAAACAGTAAACCACCTGATACAAAAATCATCTTCCTCACATAGAGGGATTTCACAACTGCTGTTACAAAAGCATCTTCCTCTTGACAGAGGGATTCACCAGTCTATGCTGAATAGCATCTTCCCCTTGACAGAGGGATTCACCAAAAATTATGCTGAAGAGCATCTTCCTCTTGACAAAGGGATTCACCAGAAACTGCTTCAAGTGCAGTTCCAAAGCCAAAACATTCACGTTGTTGTGACAAAACAACTAGAAACTTTCTCTACACTATTGTGCATTTCCATTACATTGCTATGCTACACTGCTGCGTATTACATTTCATGTTCAACAATAAAACTTACATTCACATGCGTTGCTGCACTTCTACCCTCTCTCTCAACAGACAACCACAAAACAAATTACATTCAAAATCTGCACTGCTGTGCATGTTTCCTTTTCTGCTCTCTGCTACACTGCTGCGTCTTCTCTGTTGGGTCTTCTCCTCAATCTCTATTTTCTACACTGCTGTGTCTTGTCCTCTGCAATGCTTTGCCATTTCTTTACATTGGAAACACTTTTCTTCACGTTGCCGCATGCTCTCCTCTGCGCTGCTGTGTGAGAATTCTTCACTTGTGCACTAATGCGTGCTTCCCTTCTTCACAATGGAAAAACTTTTCTTCACGCTGCTGAGTGGGTTACAATTCACTCGCACTGCTGTGCCTCTCTTTTCTTTTCACTGCTATGTTTGCTCCCTTCCATTTTCATATATAATGAACAACATAAAAAAGATCTTACATACATTTTTCTTGTGCCCATACTTCCGTAAACAAATATAAAAACATTAAAATTAAATCTTCACCAACCATTTACGAATGCCTTTGAACTTCATTTAATGTTTTTTCTGAAACGATGGTCAACCAAACTTTCAGTCCACGTAACATTTATTTGCTGCAGGTCGGTTGTTGTTCGTCAATCATTAATGTGCATTTACCAACCCCGGTAAATATCATTAATTACTTCACATGGGGATAAATTAATTTCTTGTCCTTCACCGCTGAAAATATCTTATCAGAATTTAATGCGTGGCCCATCGCACCATCGCACCATCCCATTGGCTGAAGAGAAAAAAATGTGCCGCTGCTGCCATAACGATTGAATCATACGATTTGCGATGTAAGATTTGATCACATCCCGAAATCGGAATCGGGGCAAAGCACGGGTGCAACAAGTTAATATGCGATAGCGCTCTGCGATTTGATCGCATCGCAAAAGGATGAGAACGGAAATAGCGAGGAATCCTCAGCGGTTTTGCTGTTGCTGTTTGCGGGCGGTTTCCGGGAAAGCTGCACGGCAGTTGAAATTATATATTTCAACACAAATGGCCGTGTGCCACTTATTTCTTGGCCATGTAAATTTCACTTAGAGGTCACTTCTTGGCATCTACGACCGTTTGAGATTTATTCATACCCATCCAATGGTGGCTAGCAATTTTCCTAAACCATAGCCCATTTTATCCAAATTCTTCTCTATTAGTTGGAATTCTTTAGCTGGTTGGGGTTGGCACCGCTATGCGAACTGTTGGAAGCTCAAAAATTGTGGCAGTTTACTAGGTGTTGTGCTTTCTTCAAACTATTGTTTAGCATTTGGGAAATTCAACACTCATGGCAGTTTACTAGGTGTTGTGCTTTTCTTCAAACTATTGTTTAGCATTTGGGAAATTCAGGAGGGCACATTGAATTTATTTTTTCCCTTCAAATTCTAATAAGATTACTAATATGATTAATATGTTTCCCTTTTCTGATATGGTTTATGTCCTCAATCGCAGGGTTTTATTCCCTAGCTATGATGATATGATCCCATTCGTGATTCTCCTTTCAATGCTTCGGTAGCACTCCTAGCATACCTTTCTTCCTTATTCTTGGTAATTTACTGAGTTCCTTTTAACTCATTTCGCTTCGGTAACTTACGACTTTTTGTTTTTATTTTTTTGTGGGTAGGGGAGGACTTCATTCTATATTGGATTCTAGTCTTAATTTATCTAAAATCTGAAAGAGGGTTCAGTGGCAAATTTTGGCTTTACAGGTTTGGATCACCGTGCCTGGAGGAAAATTGTTCTCGCGTGAACCCCAGGTATATATATATCTATAATCTTCTTACAGCTTCCATTTTTTTCTCTAGTTGTTAGTTTTTTTTTTTTTTGTTTCCCTCTCTGCCTCTAGAATTCTACAGTCATATATATATATATAATTTCATTTTCTTCTAGCGATTCCAAGGAATAGAAAGTGTCCTTACACTCTATGGTTTAGGATTTAATCTAAAATATGTTAGAAGAATCACATGGTATAGAGTTTGAGGGTGATGTTGGAATAATCACTTTTATGGAATCTTTAATTTCCATCTTGAGATGCTAGTTACTGGTTTGGAATGCTTACTCATAGCTACTAATTTTGATATAACTGAAAACTTTTTCAGAATATTTGATCATATAATGCATGTTTTTTTTCCTCTTCCCCTGTCGAGAACCCTCTTCAATTCCTTCTAGTCTAATGATGATCTAATTTGTATTGTAGATCAAAATTCACCGGAGGCGTTGTATCATTTGGTTTTGGTATTATTTGTGTTTAATCCTATTCCAACACCCGTAAGTGTTAGTACTTATCACATACACCGTTTCTTATTACAGGTACGCACATACTAGTCAGGTTTCCTGGTTTCGAAGGAACATACAACATGCCTTCTGACCCCAATATCTCATGCGTCTGGTCGATTATTACTATTTTCTCTTCCGGATGCTTGCAGTCTTATCAAGGCACAAATGATAATTTTTTGGCTCTCTTTCCCACTCTTAGGTTGGGAAGAAATTCTTTGTTTGGTTTATTTACATGTCGAGTCTTCTCTACCAGTAAACCATTTTGGATACTAGAAAACGTAAATTTATTTCTTTTGCTTAGTGATGTGGATGCTTATGAACATAGCCTCGATGTTTTTTCCCAGTTACATAATTTCCTATTACTTGTACAATTTTATATTATTATTTTTTTATTTTTTTAAATTTTTTTTTTATACTAGAGGAATTGGCAACTGCCGTGGTATCGTACTTGCTTTACACGGGGTCGAATCTCATCGGCTACTTCTATAACCTCTAGGAGGATCCGTCCAGGCTGCCTTAAACGTCTCACACGTATTCTTGGGGTTTGAACTCGTGACCTACATAGCTGCACGAATCGTTCGCTTGCCACTAGACCAAACCCCCACAGCCAAAAAAAGTAGTGGACTTGGCCCGATTTAGACTAACTACTCGCACGACGAGCTATGACCTTGCTTGTGATCGAACACAAAACCGGTCTGTCATGACGAGGCCGACTTTACCACTACGCCGCCTCCACAACCTTGTATAATTTCATATTTTAGAGTCTATATGCCATGTTTTTTTCCAGTGTATCTAACTGCTACATAACTTCCTATTACTTCTATAATTTCATAATTTAGAAGCTATATGCCCATTGGAATTGTAATTCTCCAGTTATCCTATTATGGGATCGATGAGGGTTTGCCATGAAAGTTTGTTTCATTTTTTTTATTACAATATTTGTAATATAACACTTACCTTCTATGATATTTGGAATTTATTATTTATAGTGAAATGTATGGGAATTTTATAGTTTAATGTTGCAGAATACTACTATCCTTGTCATTTAATCTAGTTATGTCCTTACTTACCTATTTCTCAAGGGTAAAACAATGTTGACACCAGTCAATACGTGTATTTATTTTTTGCCTTAATGAGAATTGTTCTTT
The DNA here is from genome assembly GCA_000404065.3 of Pinus taeda. NCBI lineage: Eukaryota > Viridiplantae > Streptophyta > Pinopsida > Pinales > Pinaceae > Pinus > Pinus taeda. The sequence goes on from APFE030041600.1 coordinate 83,635, forward strand.
ATAGATATGCATGATATCAGGTTCACATCTTCAACTCATTTTTCTAATTCTACTCATATATTAACATGTGCACGAATATTTTTTTCTCATTCATTTTCCTTCGATTACCCTTCATAAAAACCAACCTTTAGACTTATTCCGAAATCGAATGGTCATATAAATAAATTTTACTCTTGTCCGTGTTTTACTTATCTTGATAACGTTTAGCTGTCAACGCTTCTTTTTCATGAAAGGTTGGGTTCGGGTAAAAGTTCAGTGATGCCTCGAGGGTACTTCCGCTCAATCAGTATATCTAGCCTCAAGGGTTTTCTGTTTTTCTGTTGTAAACTTTATAATCGATTTTCTTATGCTATTATAATCTCTGGAAGTTTGTAAGGGTATTCTGTTTTTCTGTTGTAAACTTTATAATCGATTTTTTTATGCTATTATAATCTCTGGAAGTTTGTTGTTACACCAAAATCCACAGGTGCTGGTAAATATTACAAGTCAGTAACTAGGATCTCCAGGGTGGAAATTATGGATTTTATAGAGGCACCGTGATTCTTCCATCACCCCCCTCAAATGCAATTTGGGGGAATCTAACCTTGGTCCAGCAGAGCCAAAGCTATCCCTTCCATTTATAGATCGAGATGGAGATTCTGTCTTTCTGATACCATGTGGAAGTTTGCCGTTACACCAGAACATGAGTCCAAGCTCTGATACCATGTGGAGATTTGCCAAAACCCACAAGTGTTGGTAAACATTACAAGCCAGTGACTAAGATCCCCAAGGTGAAAATTATAGATTATAGAATTACGATGATTCTTCCGACACAATCTACAAACAATTATTATAAATTATACACTTGAATAACATGAAACATATGCAACTCCTTCCCTACCTATATTCCAGCGTGTCCTTAGTGGAATGACGGATGTTGGTTGACTGCCTTCAAGCATTTTATTTTTATGACCTCTGTTGGTTGACTGCCTTCAAGCATTTTATTTTTATGACCTCTTTTTCCTAGGCTGGTAGAAATCGTTTAAAACAAAACGATTGGATTCTGATCATAAATGATTGGATTCTGATAATCTTTTCGTTATGTTTTCTTTTCTTTTTTAAGTATAATATCATATGCCAAACTAATTATGATATATATATAGAGGGTGGCAAAAGGCCCCGTCAATGTCCCAAATTTATATATACATATATATATATAGGGTGGCAAAGGACTTTTAGGCCCCGTCAATGTCCCAAATCCTTTCGCTTATTATTTTTTCTTCTCACCAAGTCTGGAAAGTTAAATCTAATTCTAGCATACTCAATTTAATTAGATTATGACCAATATGATAAAACAAGAATAAATCCAAATATCACGACTGAATTTCAATGTCGTAAGTAAATTTCGATATCACAAATATCGCCAATAGACCAAATTCCTATTGCTTCATTTATTCATTTATTATTGACTTTTTTTTAACTAAATCCCTGATACAATTCCACAGTCAATAATCACCATAATTTCATAAGAAACATATTCAATAGGATACACAATTTCATTATTAAAGACCATGCGATTATTCTCCATTATTTCAGACAAAAATTCAAATTTTAATCAGTAACTTAAAAAAAACACAATCGTGACTAGAATTATTGTCGGGATAAATACTCGAGAGTTGAGCACACTCCTCCTAATCATAAACTGAATCCACTAGTGCTTCCTCGAGCTAAGATCTTTTTACCATCAGAATAAACAATGACATTGATTCCTAAATGCTATATTTTATTTCTTTCCTTCACAACATAATTTTTGACAATGTCTTGCCTTTTGGACCCAAATGCTTAAGTCTTTATTTTTTTCTTTTCTTTTTCAAAAAGGTGATTTCCTTTTTCTTTAAAGCTTGCTTTTCTTTCCTGGTGCTTTAATTTATTCCCCCAACTCAGTATACTAAGTGGTTTATTATGACATTTTTCTTCCATCATAATAATATATTATTCTCCAATTATTTGTCCTAGGAATTTTAGAAGATTTTTAAAGAAGGAACAACTTGAATTCATCCATCCACAGTTGTTCGCAATTTTGGAAATTTTATTTTGACTCTTATTCCCTTTTCTTGAGTAATTTCTAACAGTTTAATTATTATTAATAATATATCAATCACATTACATTAATTACATCTTGATGATAAGTTTTGCAAATTCGACATGGGTTCCTTAGCCATCAACTTAAAAATAGTCTAGGTCTAAAATTAGTAAATCATTAACATAAGGAACAATTGCATCTTCCCCCCATTTTGTTCAACATCGTCATATGTGTTCATTGTCCAATAGCTTCCCTTCTAAAGCAGTGCTAGAAAATCCTCTCGCATTTCATTCTCTTTCTCTTAGGTGGCCTTCTCAGTTTTAAAGTGATTCCATTGCACTTTAACCTCACCTCGAGAAATATCTCTCTTCGATAAATTATGTGAGTGGCTCTATCAGGAAATTTCATTTTAGCTCCACGTATATGAAATTCCAATCAATTACGTGAGAGTTATCATGGACATATTATTTCTAAAAAGATACATGAAAAACATTGTGTGCTTTTATATGGTTGAGAAATTTTAGTTAATACACTACTAGCCCCATCCTGTCCAAAATCTCAAACGGCGAACAGAACTGTGTTACCAATTTGGTATAGGTTGTGGTCCTTAAGGTGATTTTCCTAGGTATAAATCTCAAGTATACATGGTCTCCAAGCTTAAATTCCTTTTGAAACATCTTTTTATCAGCATAACTTTTTTGTCTTTTCTGTGTAGATTTTATTTTCTATCTAATGTTTCTCACCACATGTTCCATTTCTTATAATGCATATGGTCACAATATTAGTCTGTCTTCTAGCTAACTCTAGCTGAGAGATGTGTGTAATTTTCTTCAATATAAAGCTTCGAAGGGACTCATTTTTATTGAAGCTTAATAATTGTTATTATAGAGAATTTTTGATAAATGTAGAAAATCTTCCCATTTAGTCAGTCTATCAATGACATCAATTCTTAGGAAATGCTCCAAAATCTAATTTTTTTCTCTCTATCTGCCCATCAGTTTGGGGATGATATGCTATGATGAAATTTATATATATTCACATGCCACCAAATAAATCTTTCCATAAAGTTTGAAGTGAATTTAGCATCCCTATCAGACACTACCATCTTTGGTACCCCATGCAATAAAAAAATATCCTTCATAAAAATGTTTGCAATATGAGTTGTTCCAAAGGTAGACTATACAGGTATAAAATGTGTTTCTTTAATCAAGGTGTCTACGACTACCATGATGGAGTCATGTTATTGTCTTGTTTTCAGCAGTCTGGTAATAAAATCTATGGATATCACTTCCCATTTCCATTTTGGTATGGATAATGGGTTTAACAATCTTGTTGGGTGTTCATGTTCTACCTTCAAATGCTGACATTCCAAGCATTTAGACAAGTATTATGCTACTTAATTTCTCATACAATGCTAATAGAATTCATTTCTTAGAACAGTTATCATCTTTTGGTATCCCAGGTATCTAACATATAGTTTCTTATGATATTCGTCTAACATTATCTGCTTCAAAATACTTAAATTTGGGACACACAATCTATTTCTATAAGTCAACAACATTTCTACATTTTCAAAATAACCTCAAATTGTTATTAGTTTTAATTTCTATTAAATTTTCAGATAATTTGATCCCCTTGAATTGAGTTTTTAATCTTCAACATGAAGTCAATATAGACAGTGCTAATAGCACTTTCCATTAGTGCATGTGCATGTATACTTAAGGCATTTGTTATTTTTTTAATTTTCCTTTTATATGTTCGATATCAAATTAAAATTCACTAAGGAATTCCATCCACATAGCTTGTCTAACATTAAGGTATATTTGGATAAAAAATATTTTAAACTAATATGATTTATTACCAAAGTGAATATTTTTCCCAACAGGTAGTTCCTCCAAATTTTTAAGGCATGTATTACAACATCCAATTCTAAATCATATACTACATAGTTCTTTTAATGTGGTTTTAATTTTCTAGGCTCATAAGCCACTAGTGCATTTTCCTGAATCAAGACTCCTCATAAACCTTTCAAACAAGCATCTGCCCCCGCCAAAATGTCCTTTTCAGGGTTTGCAATTTTCAAAATAGGGGGTACCATAAGAAAATGTTTTAGGTTGTTTAAACTTTCCTGACACTTGGCTATCCACTCAAATCTTGTTCCTTGCTTTTATAAGGATGTGATAGGGTAGACTAATTTAGAGAATCCTTCAATAAATATTCTGTGATACCGAATAATTCCCATAAAGGATCAGACAACTGACACATCATTAGGTGTGTGCCAATTCAAAATATCCTTGAGCTTCTATAGATCAACAGATAGTCCTTCCATTGAAATAACATGGCCCAAATATTGTATTATGTCCTTATAGAACTCACATTTACTAAACTTACCATATAGTTGATGTTCTCTTAAATTTTGCAACACCAATCTCAAATGTTCTTTGTGCTCTTATTCAGCCCTAAAATACACGAAAATGTAATCTATAAATACTAGAAGGAATTTATCAAGGTACTTACTAAGTATAGTGTTCATCAAGCACATAAAGGTTTTTGCTACATTGGTAAGGACAAATGGTAACACTACAAATTCGTAGTGACCATATTTGGTTCTAAAATCTGTCTTATGAATATATTCATCCTTTATTCTCAACCAGTGATACCCGGTCCTCAAATCAATCTTTCAGAATATGGTTCCCCCTCTTACTTGATCGAATAATTAATCATACGAGATAGCGAGTATTTGTTTTTAATGGCTAATTTATCCAATTGTCGATAATAGATGCACATTCTAAATTTTCCATCTTTCTTTTTCAAAAAGAGTACATGAGCACCCTAGGGTGAGAGAGTGGGTCTACTATACCCCTGATCGAGTAGTTCTTGTAATTGCATCCTTAATTCCAATATTTCAAGGTTGCTCATTCTATAAGGGGCTCTAGACATTGGGGTTGTGCTAGGTACTAAATCAATAGAAAAATCTATGTCTATGTGGGGAGGTAAACCAAGGATCTCTTCTGGAATAACATCCTGAATTTTTTTAATGATTGATAGGTCCTCTAATTTGTTCTTTTCTATTTTCTATTCATTTACCCCAACATACACTGTGAATAACTAACACCCTTTCCTGGAACTCTTTTTTCAATTGTAAAAATGGGATCTGTCAAAATGATATGGGTTTCGATACACCTTTTATTAATTGGATTTGTCCCTCTTGATTTATACAACTTACTATTTTCTCTAAATAGTTTATGAAAACTGTGTGTTTTTCCAACGAGTCCACGGTCATTAATACATCATAGTAGCCTAAAGGAAGTATATTTAAATTTACTTTTGTGAAATAGTCATCTACATCTATGGGCCATTGTCTCATTCGACTAGTTATCCTTCTTTTTGTGTTGGTCTAACTGTACCAACCATGCAGCCTTAAATTTTTCAATTTTCAAATTACATTTTTCCATAACTAAAGGACTAATGTAACTTAAAGTAGCCCTTGGATCAATTGATTAAAAAATTTCATTGTTTAAAATCGCACCTTCAGCCTCGATCATAATGGATTGATTCTTCACTTGCCTAACTTAAAATGCTACACTTATACTTGTAATATTTATGACAATATCATTGATTGTTGTTGTCTCATTTATAGCATAAATGTTTTGAATAGACCTGGGGTTATGCGGGCAATCGCTTAGTAAATGAGGTTTTACACACCCCCAACACTTTAGTGTTCTCTCTCATTCACCACACTTGTCTTTTTTTTGTTCAAATCCATAGGCTTAGACACTGTTTGAGATTTGGCTCGCTGCGAGGAGTTCCCCCTGTTGAATTTCTTTTGCTAGTGATCTCTTCCAAACTTTTTAAGGTATGTCAATTTTTGTCCTTTTGTACCCATTGCAAATTTATTCTTTTCCTTGGTTTTCCAAGGTTTTGAGCCTTCCCTAAGGTTTTTAAATTATTGATAACATATTTATTTCTTTTCTTATTGATTCATCCATCGTTTAAGGATTGTATAACTCAATCCTTTCTTTGTAGGGCATTGGAAGGAAATTTAAAAATCTCTACACCTTGGCTTTCTCTTCTCTAATATAGGGGACTTACCTCAATAAATTTGTAAATTTAGCCATAAACTCATCCATAGTTAACTTTCATAGTCTCAATTCCTGAAACTCATTATCTCTATCATCATAGTATCATTCATTCAAGTATCTGGATTTAAATTGTTGCTAGAATTCCTCCTAGGAAACTGTCTTTTCTTCCAATATATGCACACTTCCCACTGGAGAGAAGCTTTGCCTTGCAGTTGATAGATGGCCAATCTAGCCTTCAGATTTCTCTTATACTCATAAAATTGGAAATACTTGTTCGAGTTGAGGAGTCATACTTCTACATATTCCTCCTTTTCCTCTTCAAGAGTCAAAGTTTTTGTTTTTCTAAACTTCCCTTGCAGCTCCAATTGCTGCTTTCTTTTTCGGGGTTTTTGGATAAGTCTTGTCTACATCATCCCCACTTTCAAACCTTTTTTGTTTCAGTCGCAACATTTTTTCTTTTCAATAGTTCAGTTTTTTCTCCATCCTTTCCTGTTTCTAATACCCTGTGACTAGATTTCTCAGTCAAATCCCTAATAATTATTTCCTCTTCTTCATTTGCCTTCAACAATCACTCATTACTAATCCTAATATAAGCCAACTCCTGTTGTAGGCTCTTCAAAATCTCCACAAGATAATTTTTTGGTGTGTTTGTTTATGCTCCTAAATCCATATAGATTCCTTCTCCTTTTGCCATAGGTGGTTGGATGTCATCTACCATAGAATATTATTAGTCTGCTTCACTTGAGTACCTTATGGTCAATATGAACCAACATTAGCATATCAATTCTCTAAATTATATTCACACTTCTTAACATAACTATTTTTAAGTGTGATGGCTGCTTATAAGCCCATTTTTGAAACTTTGCTCTGATATCATATGCCACATATCCAATTTGTCCATTTTTTTTAAATAATTATACTTAGAGTTGATTATCCTATATCATATCTCCCTAAAACATGTTCCCCTTTATCCTTTCGCAAGGTCATTTCAACTTAGTTTGATATACCTCTGAGATGGTACCTTAACACTTGTATAACTTCCTATTCTTAAAGATTGGATAATAAATGTGCACCACGAAAGATTTAGTGCATAGGTATATTAAATCCTTTTTTAGATTTATTACCATTATTTCAAAAGTAATGTATGTCGGACCCATTTGAACTAAAGTTATTCATCTACTAGCATTGTTCATGAATCTAAAATGAACGCACGTCCTACCTAGCACATATAAGGTCGGTGGGTGTTAACTTTACTGATATAACTTCCTATTTAGATCAATAATGTTTAAATTAATAAATGGATTGATGCACCCTAGTTAGATAAATATTGTTTTTCTTGAATGAATGTATTGAGGTGATAGGTGGTTGAGTTATGTGCCAATTGATAATGTGGCACTTATTCCCGGCCCGTGTCAATTTCACATTGAGGTCAGTCCTTGGAATCTATGAATGTTTGATATTTATTCACACCCATCCAATGGTGGCTAGTGCTTTTCCTAAAACCTAGCCCAATTTATCAAGATTATTCTCTATTTGTTGGAATTCTTTTACTGGATGGGTTTGGAACGGGTATGCGAGCTGTTGGAAGCTCAATAATTGTTTCCATTTACTAGGTGTTGTGCTTTCTTCAACCTACTATTTAGCATCTAGAAAATGTAGGTGGGTACATTGAATTCGATTTTTCCTGTTAAATTTCTAATAGATTACTGATATTGTTATTTTGTTTCCCTTTTATGATATAATTTTTGTCCTCCATCGCGAGCTTTTATTCCCTAGCTAACGTGATATATAGCCATTCATTATTCTCCTTTCAACACTTTGATAACACTCCTGGCATACCTTTCTTCTTTCTTCTTGGTAATTTACTGGTTTCCTTTTAACTCAGTTAACTTGGTGTTGTGGCCACCAACAACCCCCCTCCTTATGAAGTATTATTGCTAATACTAAATAAGTGGGGACCCTCAGAAAAAATCAAAAAATCAGTTAGTGTTACATTTTCTTTTTTAGATGGAATTTACAACATCATGGACTTAGGAAAATACCTTGAAAAATCTAAAAAACCTAAGTTTCATAATGAAGAAAATTAAATTCACTCCTTAAAGGATATCGCATCGCGCAAAGAATAATAGGATACACCTTCTAATGAGTTAAAATGACAAAAAATGAGATTGCGACACGAAACCTCATCGCATCGCATACACTAAAGAAACACTCACATTTAAAAAACTCTAAAAATCACCGATATGCGATATCGCATATTGCGCATCGCAAAAATCACATGAATTACACAAGGATTATAACGATTTGCAATATTGTGATACTGCGACCTTGCGATAAAAAACAGCACGATGATATTGCGATATTGCGATACTGCGATCTGCGACATCGCAAAGCAAAATCGCAGGACCTCTCCATCGCAGTTGGTTCTGGCTCACTATTCGAGAAAACTTTTCAGCCAAAAGTTGGTCATGTATTTTAATGCGAATTAATGAGTTATTGCCAGTTGTTAATGAAGTAGGGTGTTGTG
>APFE030041609.1:742-21546 GCA_000404065.3 Pinus taeda
AAATCAAGCTAGTAGTCCCGGTTTTGGGATCCAGTGGGAAATCTCTGTGTATATGTGTTTTATGTGTTATGCTCTCGCATTTTTATTTTTTCTTGTGATTTATAATTCGTACGCAGGTAATTTCTGTATGGTGTTAAAAACTACACCTGTGCATGGGGCAGAGTTGTCCAAAATTGTTGTTTGGCCACCAAAATCCATTTTTCAAAGCTCCTCTTCAGTAATTTCATCCTCTAGGATCTATAACAAGTAATTGTAATCATTTTCATGCCCTCTTTTGCCTCATATGTCAAGAATATGATCAAATACTTCTTCTTCTAGGGTTTACATGATTTTCATGGTTTTCATCCTCAAATGATGAGTTGCTGCCCTAAACCCTAGATTCATTGTCCCTACACCTTTGTTTATAGCTAATACACCATTTCCATCCATCAAAAATCCTTATCCCCTCATTTTCTATCACTTTCCTCTAAACCCTAATCTACCATATCTCTTTCTAGTGTAGGCCTGTGTTTTGGCCTATTCCACCCACTCCCCTTACTTATTTCCCAAAATTCCTTTTTCCCCTACTCACTGACATCATCCCCTACCCTCCTAAATTTCCTTACAAGTTTAGGCAACTCCTATGTCCATCATACCACCTCATTCCCTTACTACAACAAATTTCACTGTTTTTTCTTGCCTTTCACCTAGGGTTTGAAGTATGGAGCTTGACTCATCACCATCAAAGAAGAGGAAGTACAACAAGGGCGGAAAGATACTGAGCTTTGAGCCCTATAATTGAAATGAAATCACCTCCTCCCCATTTGTCATGAAATGCCTTGAAGATGTCAATTGTTTAGGGTTTTGACAAAGAGTGCAGGAAGTGGTTGGTTACCATGAGCATCTCGCAAGTATATTTTCCCTCACCTTGAAGGAAGACAAGATCACCATTGCAGGGACTGATTTCATATTTTCAGTGGATGACACCTCTCAAGCAACAAGCATACCAAACCATGGTGAAAACTGGTTCAAAGGCATGAACCTAGACCTAGAAGAGTACAAACCCTACTTGAAATCACAATACAAAAGAGATCACTCCAATGTTTTCCCATCAGATACTTGTTGGAGAGATTTGCACCATTGATGAAGGCTGTCATGAAGTTATTCACATGTGAGGGAAGATTTTCTAGGCTATATCAATACCACATAAGACTGCTCATGCACTTTACAACTACCAAGTCTCTAAATTTGTTGAGCTACTTGTATAGGAGCCTAACCAAGATGTCTGAAAGGGCACATTTGAAAGGAAAAGTACATTATCCTAGCCTATTTCACCATAGCCTGATAAAGGTTGTAGTATTCCATCAATTGAGAGAGAATAACACGACATGGGACACCTTCATTGCGGTAACCTTGAAAATGCATATAACCACTTCACCAAGCTAGCACCAAACCATGATGTCAGTACAACCCATGGAGGTGCGGTCATCAAGCAAACATGATGAGGTTTCCAAGGCACCTAGGCCTGAGGTGACCTAGGCACATTAGAGAGGCAAAAGCCTTGTGTTTTCTCATCAAATTGAGGAAGGGGCCAAGCCTACTACATCAGCAGAACAAGGATCACCATCACATCATGAGGCTTCTTTACATGATGAGGAGCCCATTGAGAATGAATTTGACCTAGTTGACTTGGACACACATGATGAGCATCAAAACCTACAACAAGTCATCAAAGAGAAGGATTCTTAGATCATGGAGCTCAAGGACAATTTTGAAAGGGCCAAATTCATCATTTCATTCCTTGAGCAAGACAACAATCAACTTAAGGCAGAACAGTTAGTCATGGAAAAAGAGCAATTCAAAGCCAAGAAACAAGAGATGAAAGGCAAGCCAGTGGTGGACCATGAGGACATTGAGAAGCATGAAGGACATGTGGAAAGGAAGATACCAATGACAATGGGTTTTAGGAAGGCACTTCAGAGCGAAAGAGAACAAAAGCCAACAATGGAAGAATTGACCTTTAAAGAGAAGATTACCATGGAAATAAATGAGGAACGAGAGTTTTGGCTTGACAAATTCAATTTCCACCTTGAGAATATCCTTGACAAGGCCAACAGGGATAACAAGTTGCAAAATAAAATGGCCATCCATTATTACATAAGGAATCAGGTTGCCAAGGTCAGAATCAAGTAGTTGAAGGAAAAACTCAAGGAAACCCTAATTAGCCAAGAGGAGAAGGGTAAGTTAGATTTCCTTGCTAATGCATCCATGATTTCATAACATAACTCATCAGGCATCTCTGGAAAATTTTTGGAGGATTTGGAGAAAATTTTGTGTTTTGGTGCATACTTGCAATTCTTGGGCAATTTTTTGTCTAGGAGCACAGCAAGCTCACGCTGCGCTTATTCCTCAGGGCTCCAAATTATGGAAGATCAGAATTTTTGGAAATATTATGAGCCCTTATAAAAATCCATTTCCCACTTTCCTAGTTTGGGGTTCAATTGTTGAGAAATTTGCAAAATAAAGGCCAAAAATCACCTTTATGCCCCTCTTTTTCCATTTTGTTGCGCACCTTGAGACACCTTGGGAGAATGGCCATATCTCAGCCAAAAATGGGTCATTTTGAGTGAAAAAATACTCTAAATACATTTAAACTCTCCCATATTTTTAGAAAATGCTTCAAATAGCAATTTGAACCTTAGAAAGGCACTAAACAATTGCCTCCAACAGCTCGCTGCACACCTGGAAATTTCTGAGATTTTTGTAAATTTTTCACTGTGTAATTTTTTGTAATTCCTAGTTTGACTTTGGTAAAAGTCAAAAGGGAGAAGTAGATGAATGTGAGGGGTAAAATTAAATGTAAATAATGGATGTTTAGTCTTTGTAAGCTGTTTTGATGTAAATTTAACCTCATTCATGAGAGAGGTTGGAGTCAAAGTTAATTGTAGAAGTTTTTTTTGACTTCCCTAGATATTAAGGTTTGGTTTAGAACACCTCATGGAATAGTTCCTAGAGTCATGGATTTGGCCCCAGAGAGTGGGGAGATGTTTTTTTTGTCTTTATGTATCAGTTTCTCAATGATAGAATGTGTTGGATTTCAGAGGAGAGAATTATTGTAGCTTGTGCTTGGACATTTTCTGGAAATCAAAGGACACAGTTTGCAACTATTATCTAGGAATTCATGTGCAGTAAGTTTGTGATGTTATTTTTTCTCTGTTATAGCTTTATATGAAATATATTCATCTTATCTTTCCATTCATCAATTCTTGAATGGTCTTCCTTACATTTTATAAACAAAATTCTTTGCATAAAGCTCTATTTTGATGGAAAAATCATTATGTGTTACTTTCTTTCTTGCTTAATGAATTCATGTTTCATGCTCATTAAGACCTTTTGCTTCTTCTAAACACTACACTACACTGAAAAACCCTAAGGTCCATCACAAAATTAATGCTACCTTGCTCCTTTATATATTTGATGTTGTAACCCTTTGATCCTCTGACCTAGCTACCTGGTTTTTCTCCCTTATCCAGCAACAAAACCCTAAATTTTCCAAAACCCACCTGAGCCTAGTTGTCTAGTCTAAAATCCTTTACATTCCAGTCATCTCTTAGTTGTGATTTCATAGAGAGAGCCCTCTCTAGTTTGGTAGGGCTAGATACCAAACTAAAATCTTGGTCTGTATTTACCTCCGTCAATCTCCTCATCAGCTTGGGACATTATGGAGAATAACAAAGGGCATGGCAACTAGGGAGTGCCAAGGTGTTCTAGTGAATGTAATATTCCAAATTCATGGAAAAATGTAATGCTTTTTGTGAGGCCATGACTGCCAAGGTGTGTTATGGAATGCTAGGGCATGCTAACATGTGCTAGATAGTACAAAGACATGTAAAACAAGCTAAGATGTGCCAAGTGCTAAGGCATGCCAAGATGTACAAGGGTGTGACAATTCATGCCGGGGATTGTCAAGGAAAAAAAAGGGAGGAACAAGTTAAACTACAAGGAAATGAGCACATAATAAGGTTAATAAGTCATCAATTTACCTTTTCCATGAGGGGCATGCTAGGCACACCAACACTAGGTGCCAATAGGTGCCAAGTGCCAAGTGTCAAGTGTCAATGCATTGTAAGTACCAAATCTTCCTTTGTTTCTTCTCATCTAGTTTCCAATATCAAATAACTTTAATATTAAACAATTCCAAAGCATACCAAGTCATCTCAACGCATGTCAAACATGCTAAGACTTTCCAAGTGCCAATGTGCACTAGGGAGTGTGATGCATGCTATGAATTGGAAGAGCATATCGAAGAGTGCTAAGGTGTGCTAAAGAGTGCCAATGCATGTTGAGGAGTGTTAGAGAGTACCAGGACAACACAAGGAAGAACTAGGTCAAAATGCATGGAAGTGAATGAATATGAGGGTGTGTCGGGGAGTGTCAATGAGTGCTAGCTGTCATGCCAAGGAGGGAGTGACAAGATATGCTAAGCACGGGTAAGGCATGCCAGCGAATATCAAGGAATGTCAATAAGTGCTAGAGTGTGCTAGGTAGTTTTGGGGTGTGCCAAATAGTTCCAAGGCATGCGGCCAGGTGCTAAGACATGCTAGGATGTCCATGGTGCCAAGTATGCCAATATGTGTCAAGGAGTTTCAAGGAAAAAAAGGAATAACTAAGCTAAAATGCAAGGAAATGAACACATAAGAGGGTTAATAAGTCGGGACTTTATCTTTTTCAAAAGGGGCATGCTAGGCACACTAATAATATGTTCCAATACATGCCAAGTGCCAATGTGTGCCAAGAGCTAATGTTTGCCAATGCAATATTATTCCAAGGTGTTCCAGGGCATGCTAGGGACTATAGGGCATGCCAACTCATGATAGGGGAGTGATGTGCTATGATAGGGCATGCCAACATGTGCTTGGGCGTCCTAATCATGGCAAGATGTTCTAGGTACAAAGATGTTCCAGGTACAAAGATGTTCCAAGACATGTGAGGTGCCAAGGAATGTTAGTGTACTGTTCCAAATCATGTTAAGGTGTGCCATGAGTGTTGAGGAGTGCTAGGTCTCTATCATTAATATAACTGACAGATCTTGATTATGTATTAAATAATATAGTTCCTACACACATAAGTGGAACTTTATTTAAAGAAATTTGCTAGATAATAAACCTAATAGAGATGAATCATGTGTTGACTCATAGGAAAACTATATTCTTATGACTTGAGGGAAATGATACACACTAAATACTTCTTAACAAATTGACTAACTATTACAACCACTATGACCTTGGACACATAATGAAAAAGACTCCACAACAATGGACTTAAATCATTATCTTTTGACAAAAAAAATAGTAACAGGTACATATCGTCATCAAAAACTCATTGGAATGATCAATGATGACAAACATTTTTTTACTGTCACCAAAAGTAACCAAAAATAACATTGGTGAGGGTAAATAAAATATCGTCACTAGAAGTGTCACCAAAGAAATAATTAGTGATGAGCCTTTAAGTACCCTCACCAAAAGTGTCACCAAAGAGAGAATTAGTGACGGGCCTTTAATGACCCTCACCAAAAGTGTCACTGAAAATGGCTTTGGTGAAAAACCTTAAAGTGCCATCACTATATACATTTAAAATGATTATTTTTTCAAGACTGTCACCATATGCGACATTGGTGACATACCTTAAAGGTCCGTCACAGGCATGAAGCATCATTAAAAACTCGTTGGAATGATCGATGATGATAAACATTTATTGACCATCACCAAAAGTAACCAAAAATATCATTGGTGATGGTCAATAAAAGATCGTCACTAGAAGTGTCACCAAAGAGAGAATTAGTGATGGGCCTTTAATGACCCTCTCCAAAAGTGTCACCAAAGAGAGAATTAGTGACGTGCCTTTAACGGCCCTCACCAAAAGTGTCATTGAAAATGGCTTTGGTGACAAACCTTAAAGGACCATCACTATATACACTTACAAACAACGATTTTTTAGAGACCGTCACCATATGTGACATTGGTGACGGACCTTAAAGGTCTGTCACAAGCATGACCCTCACCAATGACCTTTTTTCTTGTAGTGGGTTTGGAGAATATTCTTATCTTTTGGAGTCATCTAGAAGTTTCCCTGTCTTATCAACTCATATGAGCTTGAAAATGGATGAGGAATGAGTTAAGGAGCATCCTATCCTCTCATCCTTTCCTCCATGGAACTAATTCTAAGTATGGAAGGCCATTCAATGTCACCATTAATGACAAAACCTCCTTCGTCTTCCTATAGATTGATCACTCATCTAAGTTATCATGGGCTAGATTATGTTGAATTGTAAGGAGATAATGCTGCTATGAGACTTGACTTTGGAGCAAATGATGTGATGCCACAAGCTTATCTTGCTTTTGATGTGATGTGGATGGGATCCAAGCTGGAGGAATGAATTTGAATTAGACACTGATGGTTGTAATTCCTTCATCTATCTAATAAAGTGTTTGAACATTTTTCCATATGTTGTGTTATTTCATAATGCTTATATGTATGAATTTCTTATGATTCCTTTCATTTATATTGAATGGATCGTATGCTTTGATCAATTTTCATCTTTTGTTGTGTTTACAGGGTACTTCTCAAGCAAATTAAGTACGAGAAGGAGCGAAAAAATTGATACAAGGGAGAGGAGAGGAAAGCGGAACTACATGTAGGCTCTTTATCTTCTCATCTTATCTATTGTTTATAGGAAAAGTCTAAAACACTTTAAATTGTTGTTCAAGGCACAACTACCCATCTAGTGAACTAGTGTTTATCTATAGATGCTAAATTCTCCAAAACAGTGCTTCACTTTATAAAAGCATCATCAATGGGTATAGTGGCTACCTTTAGTTGAATGGTGGTATAATACTAACTATCATGAAGCCACCAAAATGACTCCATGTGAAGAAATGAATGGCCAAATCCCACCTTCACCTATTTATTATATCACTGGATGCTCTAAGGTCCATGCAGTTGATCAAATCCTACAGAACCATGCAACCATGCTAGCTCATCTCAAAGATAATCTCCATCAAGCTCAAAATTAAATGAAGCAATAGGCAGACCAACATTGTTCAGAGCATGCATTTCAAGAAGCGGATCAGGTATTCCTTTGACTGCAACCATATAAGAAAATATTGCTCAAAGAAAAGGGATGCTAGAAATTAGCTCCAAAATTCTACGGACCTTATCAAATACTTCACCGCATTGGATTTGTAGCCTATAAGCTAGACTTGCCACCAAATTCAAAAATCCATCCAGTATTCCATGTATCATGCCTCAAGAAAGTGGTAGGGAACAATTGTAGAATTCAAACTAGTCTACTTAAATTGGATGAAGAAGGGTCACTTTATCTCCAACCTAAGCAGGTCATCGATACTCAAGAACAACATCTGTACGACCACATGATTAAGGAATTCCTCATCAAGTGGAAAGACACCTCTCCAGAAGAGGCGACTTGGGAACCAACCACTATTCTTCAGCAGTTTTTGCAGCTTCAGCCTTGAGGACAAGGTTGCTTTTGATGGGGGATGACATGTTAGGGTCCAACCCTAACTCCTTTATTTATGTAATAAATCCAATAGGGTTGAGTCATAGTCATAGTTAGTTAAGGATTCAATAAAGCCCCTATTAATAATTGTAAGTCATTGACCCGCATTTAAGAAAGGGACCATAGTTATTTGCAACGGGCCATAATTAATAAATAAAGTGGTTAACCCTTGTGATGCAAAGGACCACTAGTCGTTAGGTTGTTGAAGGCCATTTAGCTATAAATAGTCATAGTTTGAAGGGAAAGATCATTGATTCTTATTTTGTAATCGAGCTCTACTCCATTGGAGGTTGCCCCCTCAAAGAGGCAAGTG
This sequence comes from Pinus taeda, assembly GCA_000404065.3. Taxonomy (NCBI): domain Eukaryota; kingdom Viridiplantae; phylum Streptophyta; class Pinopsida; order Pinales; family Pinaceae; genus Pinus; species Pinus taeda. The sequence goes on from APFE030041609.1 coordinate 8,614, forward strand.
AACATTGTTTTTATCTATGAATAATAAAATACTTGTTGTTTTTCTCATTTTATTTTGTGTTCTGGATGGTATTTCTTTGCATATTTGGTATTCTGGAATTTTTCGCAAGTCAAGAGCATAACAATCACACACATGCAACAAGTATTTTTCCTAGGGAAAGAAAATTGATAAAAACCCCAATTCCTGTTTTCATTAAATCATAAGAATAGAGATGTATTACAATTACTTTTCTCAACTGAGCACAACCTGCAAGTGCATAAACTATCTCTCTGCTCATTGAAAGGCTCTGACCTAGACTTAGTCAAAGTTTGCCTGTTATAGACATATTTACACACTGCAACCCCAATCACATATGTCCATAAACCAAGGACTTCTGAGTCCCTAAAAGTGTTGTTTCATGCCCTAAAGGAACAAGGTCAGCTGATTACATCATCTCCTAGAAGTTCTCCACAGAAAATTTCTTAGAACTGGTCAAAACTGGACCATACAGACTGCTCAGTGCTAAGGGTGCGATGCATCTCACCTGCTCAGTGCAAAAAGTGTGACGCATACTGAAAATCCCTTCTGTAGGGTGTGATGGGCGAGAGTAGACAAATGGCAAAGACAATTTGCAAGGTGGATGATCATGGAATCTTCTAGAAACTTCTCCTGTGACACTTGCCTCTCTGAATTCGCCTAAGGATGAGTAAGAGATCATCAATCTCCAAGTGGAATCAAGAACTATCAGAGAGAGGACACTAATCAAAATCCCAGAAGCTAACTCACACCCCTGCAATCATCTATATATGCATCCCTCATCACAGAGATCGAGAGGCTGGAATCTTGTATCTTGTAAGGAAGTGTTGTTGGCTTCCTGGTGCAACATCATAGTGTTAGGTGATCTAAGATTTACATGAGGTGAAGAAGGGCTTTCATGCTGGAGGATGATGTTGGGTCAGAACAATTGGTTGTAATCCTCTTTGCTATTCTTGATATTAATAAAGCTATTCAAGTTTTCCTCCACATTCTTGTATGTTCGATGATATATGCATTTGTGTGGCCAATACATATCTGGTCCTGTATTGTTTATGATTGTAAATCTTTGTTCTTTGATGGTATTATGCTGCTTTGATTTCAAAGGTGCTCTTTGAAGCTGGGTAGACGAAAGAGGAGCAGCAAAGATCTGTCAGAAGGGAGAGGAACTATGCAAGGAACCAAGCACAAGACTAAGGTTGGTGTCCTTTGTTCCCCTCTTATCTACTTCTCATAAAGGAAAGCGAAAGTAGTTTTAGTTTGTTTGCTTCTAAGATAGCTACCAGTGTTAGTGGGACTAGCAGCTCCGAGTGGACACTAGATTTCCTGATAACAAAATGGTGACTCCACTGGGGAGCGGCTAGATTGTTTGCTTGTCTATATTTGTTGTTTTATAAACTCACAGACGGAGCCTGAAGTCAAGCCAACTAGCCTTCGAACTACATTTGCTATGCAAGTGCAAAGTATATCAATGCTACTTCAGTCTATCTCCAGGTTTTGTTTATAAACTAACAATCGATTTGCAAACACTCTAATTGGCCTAGTGGTGGCTCTAGTAACCTCATTAGATCAACCCATGTGATTTATATTTACTGAACATCACTTTCTCGACCTAAATCCCTGAACTGAACTGCAAACTGTGACCAAAGAATAAGTAAAAGTCTCGCACTGGTACCATCGCACCCCCTCTTCAAGGAAATCTATATGCATCGCACCTCCCGTGTGCAGTAGGTGGGATGCATACTGGATTCCCTGTGTAACAGGTGCGATGGTCAGAAAAGGTTAATTTTGCCTTCAGACTTTGATTTTTCTTCACTCTCTTCAGCTCTATTCAGGAGTTTTGTTGTCTGTGATCAGTATATCTCTGTGGAAACCCCCCTCCTTTCCATCATTCCGCCTCCATTGTGCAAAGAACTGTAAATGTTTTTATGTATTGTGCGCCATTTTCAGTTCTGTTTTACAAAGAAGTAGCGTAATCAGACTGTCGTTTGTTTATTTGGAAGTGTCACAAGTGTCATTTTTAGTCATAGAAGGGAATCCTATTGTTCTTGATGGTCGATTATATTGTTACTCTTGTATTTGATTTGAATTAGTAGTTTTTCAAGTGTCGAAAACAATTTTCAATTCGAAATTGCAAAGTGTCGTCGTTATCTTCCTTTCGTTTTGAAGAGAAATTTTTTAGTATTGTCGCTTTGAAAAGATAATTCAGGTTTGTACTTAGCATTCTTCTTGTCATTCACACATTAAGAAGTCTGAAAACAAATACATGCATGTGCATTTGCATTTAGACTGCTTGTTGGTTTGATTTAGGACAATGCATTTAGTGTGTGCTCTGTGCTCTATGTTGAAAGAGTCTCATTTTTCTTTCCTTAGTAGCTAGGATTTTCTTTGCAAAAGAAGATTAAACAATTGTTTATCATCTTAGACTACATTTTAGGAATTGTATATCTACATCACGCAGTGAACCTGAAAGGCAAATTTCTTAAGCAAGATTAACTGTAAAATAAATTCAATGAACATAAAAACGCTTTGGAACCTAACGCACAACATCTAGAAGTCTAGGCTAGAGACGTATTCGATTCGTAAAGCTGGTAATAATCTCTTTCATGGTTGGTGATTCCTCCTCTTTGAGACACAATGCCAGTACGACTGTGCTCCACGTATCCGAGTAATATTAAGGAGACCACAATCGGGCTAATCCTATCCTTAGGGAGAAGCCGTGTCTACCACCCTATCGATCGCAATGCAATGAACACAACATTTGAGAAGATTGACTGCCATACCATAAAAAGTATTCTATAGTTTTGAGATTGGTTTGGTAATCCTTCTGTCTAGATTTACAGAGTAGTCTCTTTCATTCCTTTTCAGACTCCTTAAAGGAAAAGGTCCATCTGAGGACTTGTCACTTCAAGCTCATTAAAAATTGAAGGCGACTAGAGTCATCTTTTGTTTTTTCTCGACTCTTAAAAATTGAAAAAACAAGTTGTGTCAAAGAGTCTAAAATTCATTTAAATTCGAAATATTTTCTCCTTTTTATTTTGAGTTGATCCAGTAATCCGCAATTGTGGAAGAAATTCAATCAAAACCCCGTCGTTCGCAGAGACTTACGAGTCAACCATCGTTGACTCCGGAAACGAAACTATTCTGGACAAAGCAAACTCGTTTGACCAGATTGAAGTCCCCTAGGTTGGTTGGAGCAAGTACTCCAACATCCTCAGAGAGTCTGGTTACTCCGAACATTTTTGGTATCCCTGCCTCTACAGAAGAAATTCTTCAGCCACAAGAGGGCATTACAACTGATCCTAGTGTGATGGTAAACACTTGTATCCTCGAACCAGCTCCATGTACAGCTGATTCGGAAAGTGTTACTCCCTGAACATCTGTTGCTACAGAACTTATACCTTTTTCAGCACCAGAAATATTTTACAGACCTGATGGTCTACCTCTTCTGCCTAGATTGATTTCCATAGAAGAGATTGTCGAAGATCCTCCATCTAACGCTCCATTGCAATTTGGAGCTAGGATCACCCTATATCCTTCTTCATCAGAAGTTAGTCTCCGCCATCGGAAGTTCCTGAAGAATCACTAAGGAATCTTTTGGATAGACTAAATATGTCTGAACAACCGTCGACATCTAGGACTGTGTCATCGAACATAGCAGCAGCAGAACTTCCTACTGCTACTCTGACAATGTTTTCTGGCGTGCCATCTATCCCAACTAGCTCTCAGTCACCGGATGGAATCCATCCAGTGGTTGTTTCAACAGTATGGATTGTTCCCATTTGTTCGTCCGGAACAATATCTGGAATCTCTTATGTTGAATCTCAACAAATTGATCCTTCGCAGTGTCAATTTGGGCAATCCGGTCCCCAAAGGAAAATCATTCCTTTGAGCACTGGGTTACCGCCGTATGAGGGGTAGTACACCCTTTCATTGTCTTCTTCGGGAGAACAACCATTGCGAGAGTTCACAATAGAATTTAGGTTATGCTGGAATTACATCTAGTGGTTGGGTGCCAATCCTACCTTAACAACCAAGAGTTGTATACTCGATGCAACAAAGTTTACCTATGTCAAATATCCCCACTACGCCAGCTATTGTGGCAATGTCGCAAGTACAAGCGTTGCCTGTTGTATGCCAACCACAGGTTTCTCAGGTCATAATGCAACAACCTCTTGTCCCTACGACGCGATCACAATCACTGACTAGTGGAATGACCCAGGTTCAAATGGGGATCATTACCCCTCATCTTGGTCAAACAATCAGTACTGGACAACCGCTCATGGCTTCACAACCATGGCTAGTGCAATACCAACAACCACAATTCCAACAAGCTCACCAAGGATCTGAGCAACAAGTCTTTGCAAGTAATGGGCAGCCGTATATTCAAAACGGTCAATATCAATCATTTCATAATGGTCATGCCCATCAACCTTACCAAAGTTACCAGCATCAAATGCATTACGCTGGTATGCAAAGACCAACTGCTCAGGCAATTCCATCTTATCCTGGGTATGCTTCGCTGAGCCTGAATCAACAGTTGCCTTTCATGGCGACTTTAGAGTTATCGGATCTAAATCGACTAATGAACAATCCAATTGCCTACGCCCCTTGGTGGCTGGTGATTCCGCATAAACTTCCGTGAGATATTCCTAAATTTAATGGAAATCTGGGTGAAGACCCATTGAATCATGTGATGACTTTTCATCTGTGGTGTTCATCAAACACTCTCAACGATGATTCAATCAGGCTTCGCCTTTTTCAGCGAACGTTAACTGGTCTGACAGCAAAATGGTATATCGAATTGCCTAGAGCTTTGTTTGATAACTTTAGTACTCTAGCCACAACCTTTTTAACCCATTTTCAATTACCCATAAGGTACGAAATGAGAATAGAGATTCTTACCAATTTCAAACAAATGACGGCCACTCACATATCTGATCATATTCATGAGTGGTGATGTCGTCACAAAATGGGAAAAATGTATGTTCCTGATCAGTTGTTGGTTGAATGGTTTATTAAGTCACTATTACCTTCTATTACACAAGATGTGGCAAAGGGAGGAGTCGTCACTGAAGAGCAAGTTATTTCTCGTGCACAATATCTAGACTTGATATATACACAGTCTAGCACACTCTACGATAAAATCCCTGAAGCTCCTAGATCAGAATTTTCCGTTCCTCCTCCTCCTAAATCAAACAAAGACTCTCATGCCAGAGATGGCGTGATAGGTACGACTAGCACGAAAACCATAAAGGCTACGTCAAAGAAGGCACGTACAGTTTCAAGTCAAAATGCAAATGAAGAACTTCTCGCCTCGGAAGTAAATGTCGTGTCGACTGACAAAGGCAAAGAACCCAAGCAACCAGGAGGCAAGAAGAAAAATAAAGGGAAGAAGAAGAAACAGGAGGAGTCGTCTCTTGAAAAATCTTCTGCAAACCCTTCTGGACATAGGAAACCAAATCGCCCATGCCTTACATGTGATGAGGATCATTAGATGAGAGAGTGTCCATATAAAGATGAGCTTAGAAAATTCTTCAAGAGTTCAAAAACCTCGGCAGTATTAACTGATCCGTTTCCAAATCCAGGAACAAATCTGGTTGCTAGTGACAATGCTTCCCCATCCCAAGTGCTAATGTTGTCTATTTCGAAGCAACAAAATGATGCTTTGATATTGACAAGGAATAAAGATTACGAGAATCCACAGATGTTGAACAACAAGGATAATGATCAACCTAGTAATTCGACAACAACTTCACCCGAAGTTGTGCCACCCATCACTCCTGAACTAACGATAAAACTGCCAAAGGGAGTAGTACACAAGGGGCTTCAACTGGATCTAGAATGGGAACCGAGGGATCGAGCGAGAGGTGGGAACAACCATAAGGTATCGTAAGTGAAGGGGACATTTAATCCTCATGCTAGAGTAGCACAACATTATAATATAGTGGAGGATCTGGCCCAATCATCGTCCGCTATGTCGACACTTAAGGTACTGCAAAATTGCCCCTCCCAAAAGCAGGCTTTATTGTCAGGAATAGGTGGGATTGACCCAAAGGATTCCAATCTTGTATCCTTTAATCACAAAGTATATGACCCTTAGTTACCAGCTCAACTAGCTTTCCTTATTCAAGTGAAAGCCCTCAACGAAACTGTTCATCGAACAATTGTTGATGAGGGGGCATTTACATGCATTATGTCAATGAGTTGCTGGAAAACTTTAGGATCTCCAACCTTGTCGCGATCATCGATGACATTAAAAGCATTTGATGGATGAACATACACCCCATATGGGATATTGAGTAACTTGCAAGTTGAACTAGGGGGAAAAATAGTAGAAATTGATGTTGAAGTTATCGATAGAAACCTCGATTACAACATCCTACTAGGAAGGCCGTGGATATATGCCATGGTTGTCGTTGTGTTGACCTACTTTGGAATATTGCATTTCCTTTCCAAGGAGGAATTACAATCGTCGACCAACAAACATTTCTCCCCAACAGCTCACAATTTACGGGAAGCATTTTGATGATCCATGGAAGCCCTCACTCACTTCATAATATCGGAGTAGGCCTACTAAAAGACCCTACATTAATGGGGACTTTTTCCCTACCGCCTCCAATCAATTTGGCAGAAGTGGCCAAGGTGGGAACCTGCAATATGATATCTTCTATTCAAAAGATGTCAAAAAACGATATTAATATGGATCAGCAGCAGGTATTGCCTCTAAGCCCAATGGAAATATTATAGCAATCAATGTTTTCGGCATGGGAGGCAAACCCGAATCAATGCTCATCAAGCATTTGGATAGATAGGTTTAAGGAATATGGCACCCCTTCAGATCCTTGGTCGCAAGTACATTCTACAGACGAAGGAATTGTTCAGTCAATGATGATTGACGGGGCACCATGGGAAGATTACCACCATCGTTCCCATCTTCTGGATTGTAAGGAGGATCATTCCAGTGACCTTGATCATCCCTCAGTTTTGAATTTCTGTCAAATACTGTAAATACGGTGGATTCCGAGCGAAACATATCCAATATTGAAGAGACTATCACCATAAATATCTCGACCAAAACAAATGTTGTAGAGAATATTCATTTCAGCAAATCTTGTTCTTCTTCGGAACTGGAAATATGTAACACTCTTTTTCACGAGTTTAGATATGTCTTTGCTTGGTCGTATGACAAAATGGCAGGCATTGACTCGAGCATAGTTGAACATGAAATTAAGATGTATCCAGATGTCAAATTGGTATGAAAACGGCTCCGGCAGGTGCACCCCAAGAAAGCCGCTGCCATCAAGGCGGAAATTAAAAAACTCCTCCATGTTGGTTTTATTTACCCGGTTCCTCTAACCAATTGGGTATCGAATATTGTTCCTGTGATGAAGAAACAAGGAACGATTAGAGTGTGCGTCAATTATAGGGATGTAAATCAAGCTTGTCTGAAAGACAACTACCCTACGCCCTTCATTGACCAGATAATTGATGAATGCGCCGGATGTGAAATCTTTTCATTTATGGATGGAATTTATGGGTATAATCAAATAAATATCTGCCTACAGGACCAGTCAAATACTGCATTTATTTTTCCGTGGGGCACATTCGTATATCGCAAGCTACCCTTTGGTTTAAAGAACGTAGGGGCAACATTTCAGAGAGCAATGAATTATGCTTTCCATGAAATCAAGAACATCGTTCAACCATATCTTGACAATCTTCCAGCTCATTCGCAAAAGCGGAATCATCATCCACAACATTTGAAAGCGATATTTCTACGTTTCCGACACTACAAGATACGACTCAATCCGCACAAATGTGTGTTTTGTGTCAGTTTTGGTCATTTACTTGTCTTTGTGGTCTTAAAGGACGAGATTTGTCTCGACCCATGTAAGGTTCAAGCAATCATTGATTTACCTCCACCTTCAAATTTGCTTTAGATTCAAAAACTCCAAGGGAAAGCGAACTTTCCAAGGAGGTTCATTCAAAATTACGTCGAACTTGCTAAAGGTTATACTCGTCTAGTGAAAAAAGAAGTACCCTTCATTTGGGATCAAGTCATGCAAGCTTCCTTTGATTCATTAAATGAATCCCTAATAAAAGCATCATTAATGTATGCTCCTGTTATCAAAAGGACTTTAACCTATATCTGGCTGCAGCGGATATGACCATATCGATGGTTTTAGTTCAAGAAGATGATGGAATTGAACATCCTATATATTATTTAAGCCAAAACTTAAATGATACAAAAATGAAGTACTCCTACGTTGAGAAGCTAGCTCTCGCAGCTGTTCAAGCGATACAAAGATTTCGACACTATGTCCTCTTCAGAAAAACTACCATTTTGTCAGATTGAAACCCCATGACCTATATATTGTCATGACAGTTTCTGGGGGGCAAGTATTCAAAATGGATAGCAATTTTACAAGAGTTTGATATGGAATTCAAAAAATCCAAATCAAAGAAAGCCCTAGTTTTCGCGGAGTTACTATGTGATCTCCCATCATCGTCCAACGATGCAACATCTGAAGAAGCGATCGTGAACGAAAATTTGTTTCTGATATCTTCAAGCAATCTATGGTATGGAGATATAATAATATATCTCCAAACCCAAACATATAGGTCTAATACCTCACGCTCAGAACAACGACGGATTTGATACCAAGCAAAAGACTACGTGATCGTCGGTGATACGCTTTACCGTCATGGTGTCGATATAGTTCTGTGGAGGTGCCTCACCCATGAGGAGGCTGAAAAAGTCCTAAATGATTGTCATTCAGGCGCGTGTGGGGGGCATCAATCTGGTTATGCTACGACGCAAAATATTTTACGAGCAGGATACTTCTAGCCAACAATGTTCAAAGATTGCACAACCGCATTCAGAAGTTGCCATGCTTGTCAAATCTTCGATAGCAAAACCAGGAGATCACCCGCACCTTTGCAGCCAGTAGTAGCTGTTGGGCCATTCACCAAATGGGGCATAGATTTCATGACATGTAACCCCACCTCGGTCGAGGGGCATGGGTATATCATAGTCGCAGTAGACTACTTTACCAAATGGGCCAAGGCAATGCCTACATTAAACAACAATGACGAAAAGGCTGCCCTCTTCTTTTTCAGTCATGTAGTCTCCATATTCGGCGTTCCACAGGCCATAGTCACAGATCATGGATCGCACTTTCGCAATCACATGATGGTTGAGTTGGCTGCCAAATTAGGACTGTCCCACGACAGCTCTACTCCATATTATCCACAAGCTAACGGACAAGTTGAGGCAATCAACAAGGTCCTGAAACACATGCTGCAAAGGATGATTGGAGTCCATAAACGGAGTTGGCAACTAATCCTGTACTCAGCCTTGTGGGCATACCAGACATCGGTGAGGAATGTGACTAGGTTTACACCTTTTCAACTGGTGTATGGCCTAGAAGCGATCTTGCCAATTTAGTGTGAAATCTCATCCCTCAAGCTCGCGGTCGACCTTCTCCCCAGAACTTCAGAAGAAGAGGCTCGTTTCTTGGAATTAATTGAATTGGATGAAACCCATCGTGATGCAACTTCAGCTAATGAATCCCTTAAGAAATGAGTCAAAGTGCAGTTCGACAAAAATGTCAAACCTCGTGTCTTCCCAGAAGGTGACCTGGTCTTACTTTACGACCAGGAGTCCGATAACTTGGGAGCAGGTAAGTTCAAGTCTTTATGGATGGGTCCCTATATTGTTAAGCATGTATTAGCAAAAGGATCCTACGAGTTGATGGATTATGATGGGATTCCACTAGCGCAACCCTGCAACGGGTTGTACCTCAAGCGTTACTATGCTTAACTCAACATGGTAACCCCTATGATTTTGTTACATTTTTGTTTTCGCTAAGGGTAATTGTTTTGGTTAGGTAATCCACTTTTTGCATTTGTTGTAGATGTTGAACCTATTGGAATCATTTTTTGGATACGCTGACGAAGCGAGTCCTAGTTCGCGAAACCTATCTTCTGCGGCCTGGGCCATCTTAGATCCCAGTGGCTAGTTAGTGAGTTTCAGAGGGGTATGTATTGGTCGGTCAACAAACAATATTGCTGAATACAATGCGTTGTTAGAACTCCTCTCTGATGCCATCACGCATGGCATACGCCGACTTGTCATCATGCTAGACTCACAACTCGTCATTCTACAACTCACTAGTATCTACTCTGTACGAAATCCAGCTATCTATCGCATGTTCCTAAGGGTCGGGATTTTGGAAAGACAGTTCGATTAAATTCAATATCAACATATTTCCAAAAATTTAAACAAATTAACAGACTCATTGGCAAATTATGTGTTAGATAGACATTTGCGACATTTATAAAAAGAAGCATTTCATCAATATTTGCAACAAGATCATGTAAGTTAACGAATATAAAGCTCTGAAAATCAAAAATATATATATAACTTTTTATGGTTTATACATAATGTTCTGCAACCTAGATAAAATTGGTCAAATGACCCAAAAACTCAAAATGCTAGGGGGCACCCTAGTCTAATGACGCTGGTGATAACAAGTCACCGCCTGTGCAATCATGTGTAAAAGCCTAGTCCATCGACTCGGCACACCAGTGGTATGCCGCTGCAACCTCAGAGGTAGCTCGTCGGTCCTCACGTCCGGAATACCAAGAGTGAGACCCTCGACCTGATCCTGTAATGCTGAAAGAGTCTCGGCCACATCAAAGTCGCAGAGGATAGCCCTCCCCACAGTCTCTCCTGCTGGAACGACAGCTGGTGCTCTTGGGCGTACTGCTGGTTGAATTGGTCCAATGTCTGCATGAGCACATGAGTTTAATTAGTCTTGATGAAATAAAGCATAAGAACATTATGAAAACAATAAATAGAGTTATGGTCAGAGAATTTACCTATGGCATCCCACCACTCGCCAGTCGGCAGCACCAAATCCGGGTCACCCCGGAAATCCATGCCAACATATGGAAACTCGGCATAAACCATCTCCTGACGATCGAACCACTCGAAGAAGGTATCAGAGAAAGAAATCTGGGACTGGCCAGCATGTCGGGCCATGAAGTCAACCCATCTCTGCATCCGTGGCTCAGTCGGTGGAGGTAAACCAAGTGAAATGTACTGTGGCTGCATCAGTGGGATCTTTTCCAAGGCGAAAGCAGTCAAAATAGAGCCATAACCAAAATTCTTGGATCTTCCACTTTTCACCTTGGTCAATTGTTATTTCATCACAGAGAGTACTGCGTCACACCAGTTGAACACCTTCGGTTCAAAGCATTCCAAGGCGTACTGCATATAAGACCTGTTAGCTATGTGAAGAGCCGCACTACCAGCTAGTCCAGCAAAAGTGAACAGAATGGTCCTCAAGGGCTGGTTAGTGACATCTTCGATGTTGATCTTGCCATATGTACTCGGCTGATATCCCTCTCTGCAGTACCGGCAAATGTACTCTCTCACAGATTCGCCCCCATGGGTAGAACCTGATAATGAGAGAGGGGCGCCACGCCTCGATAAACCGATCAAAAAATAGATGTCCGTGATAGTCAAGGGGATAAATTTGCCCCTGATCTGGAACACCTGGTTGGTAGGATCCCAGGCATCGAGGAAATATTGCAACAAGTTAATTTGTTGCCTCATGCTAGAGATGTGAAAAAACTTTAGCAGGCCATAGGTCCGCAGTGCAATTACCGTACCCAGATCATGAAAAGCAACCATGTCCTCTTCTTCATGCTCACGTTCTCACCATGTAACAACCATTTTACTCTGATGAATATATAAAAAACAAACAAGAGAAGAGTCGGGATCCTGATTTGGCAAAAAACAGGCAAAAATTCAATGAGAAAACAGTGTAAAAATTTCCCTCCTTGCGCCCATTGCACCCCAGCAGTGTACTGGGAGCGATGCATACTGACTGGCCAGTGACCAGTCGAGTATGCATCACACCTTTCGATATAGGAAGGGTGCGATGGAGCCAGGGCGAATTTTTCAAACCCCAGGGGCTTAGAAAAACATGGAAACATGCCCAGAATTCAGAAAGGAAGGAATGCAACTGAAGAGCTCAGGTCTAGCTCTTACCTGGTCCAGATGGCACCAAGAATCATCTACAGAATCTCCCAGAATTAGCTCGTAAAAATCAGGGGGGAAAAGCACCTCCAGAGCTCCAATAAACCAAGTTCAAATGAAATGGTAAAATGAGAGGTAAAAATCACTTTTAAATTACTATTCATGTAATTCGAGTAAGGTATTAGTGTTTTAACTCATTTTTCAAGCATGTGTTTTCATTTCTAATCGGTTTGATGAAGCAATTGAGCAGGTAGTACGAGCGTTAAAAGAACAAAGTGCTAATGGTGAATCAAATAATCAGTGACCGTTATCACGAGCAATGTTTTTAAGTTCAAGCTCGTTAAAAATTAAACCTAAGCAATGAGCAAGTGTTCCCCCCAGAGTTTAAGCTCATTAATAAATGAACCAATCTCCGATAAATAACCATTGTGAATGCATTATCATCAGCTTTTGAGCCTTGGTCGTGTTCTCATGATCACCTCCACTCTGTTTTAGCCGATCATATGCCTCCATTTGATTGTTTACCCCTTTTGAGGAACATCTGCGACGAGTGATATTGTTAGCCATCCTTATGACACTGGCCATGATTGGAGAATTCCAAACCTTACCTAGAATCAGCTGCTACCCAAAATTATCACTCGTTCCTCAAAAAACGAGTCTCCTTTAAGCTCTTTTCACCTGACTCGTAAAATATGAAAAGATTTCCGAGCGATTGGCCTCTCCAGCTCGTTAAAGCGACCGGAAGTGCTATCCCTCCTCTAGATTTTAATCTTTTTGGACCTGAGGGATTATTACACAAAAAGATCGAGCGCTTCTCTTGTTCAACTCGTTAAAACTACCGAAAATTCATCCCTTTCGTATTATTTTAC
>APFE030041609.1:22838-79722 GCA_000404065.3 Pinus taeda
AAGAGATCATCAATCTCCAAGTGGAATCAAGAACTATCAGAGAGAGGACACTAATCAAAATCCCAGAAGCTGACTCACCCCCCTGCAATCATCTATATATGGATCCCTCATCACAGAGATTCAGACGCTGGAATCTTGTATCTTGTAAGGAAGTGCTATTGGTTTCCTGGTGCAACATCATAGTGTTGGGTGATCTAAGCTTTTCATGAGGTGAAGAAGGGCTTTCATGCTGAGAGGATGATGCTGGGTTAGAACAATTGGTTGTAATCCTCTTTGCTATTCTTGATATTAATAATGCTATTCAAGTTTTCCTCCACATTCTTGTATGTTCAATGATATATGCATTTATGTGTCCAATACATATCTGGTCCTGTATTTCTTATGATTGTAAATCTTTGTTATTCGATGGTATTATGCTGCTTTGATTTCACAAGTGCTCTTTGAAGCTGGGTAGACGAAAGAGGAGCAGCAAGGATATGTCAGAAGGGAGAGGAACTAAGCAAGGAACCAAGCGCAAGACTGAGGTTGGGGTCCTTTGTTCCCCTCTTATCTACTTCTCATAAAGGAAACCGAAAGTAGTTTTAGTTAGTTTGTTTCTGAGATAGCTACCAGTCTTAGTGGGACTAGCAGCTCTAAGTGGACACTAGATTTCCCAATAACAGGAGGGAGGGTGCCCAACCACCCTCATCCACTTGACAAAGGAACTAAGGATGCTTGTCAACCACACTTCATGCGCCAAGTCTAAGACGATCCTTCTAGAGAAGGTTGGAGATAAAGGTGGTTCACCTAGCTTTGTAGATGAATGTTGGTTTAGAAAGGGTATGGGAGTTAAGGTGGTGAAATAATTTGGATGTTTGGATGCACACGATGGTATTCTGCCTGTGCCTATCCCTGCTCCTCAAGATGTGGCTAATAGGGAAAGAGTTCAAGCTTACACTATGGTGTTGCAAATTTCTCTATTGTTGTTCAAAGCACCCAAATTTGGGATCCATGCTTTAGGGGCTTTCGTCAGTCCACCTTTCACATCTTCAAAGGTTCACAAAGGTGGTCGAGGTAAGGCTCAAGCAAAGAGGAAAAAGTGATGGAGGACCTTCTGGCTTTCATTTTTTTGGTAAAGTTTTTAGGCCATGTATCAAGGTTAGTTTACCTTATTCTCCTTCATTGGTATGCTTGCATGCTTGTTGGTTTATTGGTTTGTACTTGGATTTTATAGCCAGTCTTATTGTCCTGGGAGAAGTAATTTCTCTGTGTGTTCATGTGTTGGGTTTTGGAAACCGGAACTAGGTCAGTTGGTGGATTCTTTGGTTTTCATCTCAAATTTCTTTTTGTTTCTTAGCTTGAAGTGTTATTCTCGAAAGCTATAGGTCCTATTTGAACTCTGGCCTGTTCTTTATTTTGGTTGGTTCTGTGTCGAGTCTGTGTGTTGTTGTAGGTGCCATTATTCGTGTTTGGAGGAATTCTACAGTGGGTAGTGGGAATTTCACTATCATATCTTGTGTATTAGGGGTTGGGGCTGGTTGAGGGCTCTCATGGGTTAAAGTGGTCACCTAGTCGGTGCGAAAGAGGTGTGCTCTCTCATAGTCGAGACTTTCAAGAGGGTGTGGCAAAGATGCCTCCCCAGCGTGACGGGGCTCATCATGGACTTGGTGAGACAATAATTCAGGGTCGATAGCTACACTGTGAACAAATCCATGGATAAATCATCGACCCTCCCGTGTCGGAAGACTGTGGTAGTGCAATTCGACAATTGGGAGACACATTGGACTAGTTCAACTAGGACCACCAAGATGATCAAAATGACACCATGGATTTTATGAATCATATCGAGCACAACTTGCGGGAGATACATGATCAACTTGACTATAGCAAGAGAGAGGGTAGCAACGCATCTAGTTTCAGCTTGACTGTATGGAAACCCACTTGGCTGACATGGAGGTGCAAATACATTGTGGTTTCAGACCTCCACCACCCACGAGATCAGGTCCAAATCATTAGATTGTAGTAAACTCGGATGATATATCACGCATGTTGGTCGTCTTTTAGTTTTTTTTGGGTGTTTTGGCATTTCCTGCCTATGAACTTATGTAAAGCATTGCCAATAAATCTAGTAAGAGAGACCGACAAAATTTTGAAAAATGCCATAACACAATATAATCTCTTGAATTAATACAAAACGCTTGATTCACCACACAGATATATATATATATATATATATATATATAGTATAGTATAGAGTATATATATATTACACATATATTTTTTTAATTAAAAATATTTTTAATTAAAAATTTAATTACAAGAATGAGAATTTCAGACCATAAAAGTTAGTAACCAACTCGATTATGTCGTGGTTGTGGGGCTTCATCCATGAACCAAAAGATGTATAGACTAGGATTATGATAAGATGATAATAACATCAGATGCAATTATTAATTATTTTTGTGTAGATTAATTATTTTTGTGTAGATTAGGATTATGATAAGATGATAATAACATGAGAGGAGATTATTAATTTTTTTTTTAATATTTTAATTTATATGATTAAGAGGATTAAATTTTTTTTTGGTAGATTAAAATAATGTGAATACTAAATTTATATATTGATTTAGATAGAGTAGATGGTGATAGGTGCTTTGTTAAGGCACTTTATGGTGAAAGGTTATTAATTCGAAATTTCATGGGAAAAACCAAACTGAGTGTGATCATGATTATTTTGACAACTTAGATGCCCCTCAATATAAACTACTCAAGCCACAGTTTACACATGTCAGTCATCTCAAAACTCACATAACCTAGCAAGTCCGAAGAAAAAAAATAAAAATAAAAAACATATATTTAAAAAAAATTGTTTAAAAATGATTTATTTTTCAATATTATTTAAATTATTTTTTTATAATTATATTAATTTGTGTATGTAATAGGAAATTATTATGTATTATTAAAAATAAATGGCTTTTCTTGTATTGATATTTTTATCACACCACTATATATAAAATGTAAAATAATCTAGAGTTGGTAATTAATGGACTTATGATTAATGATTTATTATTAGTAATTCATGGTATTTTTCAGTAGATTAGAATGTGGTAAAGCCTTTTTATAAGCTTGAAGATCTCCATTATAAACTACCTTGATCCACCTATTCTTTTTCTAGTAGTTGAATGAAATATATCTTCGAAAGTTGGTTTTTTCATAAGCATATTTACCACGTCACACCTATTTTTCATTTGGCATGACATGCTTGGGGATGAAATTGTAACCATTCATTTTGGAGTTGTAAGTTAATCACGTTTAAATAGGTATATGGCTATAAGACCTATTTTAGCATGAGAACTACTAGTTTAATTAATCATAGGTGTAAGTCTAGATGTAGAAATACATGATAGGGGATATTATGTATTCCAAAAAATATGATTAATAAACTTTATGGGGTTAGGTGATTATCCTAATTCAAGTTTAAAGGGATGAATGCTATATTATTTTTTATTCAATCACTAATAGATTCACTCGTGGTGGCTTATGGGTGTATAGTAGGGTAAACTATGGTATTTACGTATGGTACATGTTACCACTCAAACTAGCAGGGGATCCCTAAAGGGAAAATGCTAGACCAAGGGAAACAAATGGAGGCTTAGCCCATTGTCACCTCAACTAAGGCTACCTTCTATTTACAAACTTTCACCGATGGGAGGAGACCTGGTATATTGTGGAGTCACCAATGAGGGATAAATCAATGAATGGATATGATTGACCCAAATAATCCTTTTCCCAAGAGAGCTTGAAGGATGGAGATTGCTTGCTTTCTAAGGAAGGTACAATGTATTCTAGGGAAAGGAAGGGAGGATTTGAGGGTTAAGTTTATGAGATATTACTTGTTAAGGAGTTTCCCAATCCCTAAAATCTTTTTTGAAATTGGTATCCCAGATGGTCCCTGAAGAATTGTCTTTCATAAGAACAGAACCACACGGACCAAGTGGACCCGGCCTAGGGTAGGAGGAAAGAGTGTGGAAACAAATGATTTTCTTACCCTAGACAAGGTAGGGAAAGGATCAAAGAAATAATTTTCACTTGAAGGTGTTGAATTGATCTTATAAGTTACTAGAATTGGGGATGCTAGGGCAAAGTTTGATATCGGAGCTAGGGCTTGGATTTTCTCCCAACTTCACTGTCAGAATGGATTCAAAATTGGAGGAGGCTTTGAGGAGACACCAACGTAGAAGAACCTAGGAGATCGAACTTTTTGGATGGATAGTTTGTCAGGAAAATGATGTCGTAAGTGACCCAACTTGGCTAGACCTAGGAAAAGGTGAAAATATGTTATTTTAGGTGACTACCTCTTGGTAGATCAATGCCTTAGTCTTGGGAGAATGGATTCTATGATGAATATCAGATAGGTCCTCTAGTTATTAGTCAAGGAGGCCACAAGACTACCTTGTTAGCCTTCTCGGTCAAAGAGAAGTAATCTTGCAAATTTTATACTTCGATGTGAAAAGGAGATGGCTTATCAAGGTCAATTCACTGATTGAATTATCCCTAGGAGATTTAGTTCAAATTACATGGCCCATACAGTGAGAGATGTTATGGTAGAGACGAAATTCCACAATTTAAAGCATTAAATGCATGCAACAATTGGCCCTAAAAATAACGAAAATCCCAGTCCAATGTATATGACAAAGTCGAACAAGAATAACATTAAAAGCATGTACTTACATGTAACAAAATATATCCAACCATACACAATTGACAAAATAGAAGCTCCAAGATAAAATAGAAAAAAAATCCACACATCAAAATTCATCCATAAAGCTCCAATTCATCTGCTAGAAAAAGTGAAAAATTCTCAAGAGAGAGAAAAGATCCAATCCAAAGTGATGATGAGCAAATGAAATTATCTCACTTGTATTTATACACTAATTAGGAGTTCAAATTAGCCTCCTTTGCCTACATGAGCCCCAAAAATAAAATAATGTTCTAATAATTCAACGTTTGGTGACAAGCCCATTAAACTAGCTCATAAATGAAAGAATAAGCCTCTCAAGAGGTCAAACAATAATCCATGCATGTAGTGGGGCCCTCTAAGAGGCCTAATAAGGTCCATGGGTGCCATAATGAAGAGTAGGACCCTCAAAAACATTGGGCAAGAGGTTGGCCCCTTGTAATAACATGTGGTGCTCCAAATGACATGTGGGGGCACACAAGTGTCCTCATGGGTCTCTAAACAAATCGAATATGCTTGTAGATCACTTGCAAGGGATAAGATGATGGTGTAGGTGATGACACATCATCGTGCAAGTCCTAGATCATCTGCGAAGTGTATGGTGCACATCTGGGGCCAGCTGGGCGTGATGGATCTGGTGCATCTTCCCCATCCAATAAGTGAACTGCGAGTAATCTCTGAATGGTTGTGGGGATCCATGGAATGTTTTTTGCTATTATGAGGCCCATGGCTCTCATTGCACACCCTACACGTGCCAATGAAGCCCTGTGGAGGGTTAGGTCCGCGTAAAGGGAGACCAAACCCAAGATGGAGACCATTTGCAATCCAAAATAAGATCCAATGCATCCCATAGCCTTCCAGTACAAAAAGTCATTAGGGAAATCAAGTAAATGAGCTTACCAATCATGGATGAAAAGTGGGGAATTTATAATGTCCTGCCCTTCCATAATGGGCTTTGGGATGTGCCAATGTGTCCTAAACTCGGAATGGGTTAACAACGAATCTTATTAGGTGATTTATACTTTTAAAGGGGATAATATATTCAAGATACATCCTTCAAAAGGTGGTGGGATGTGATAGATAGGTGAATGAAGTAGGGGGGTGAGAAGGGGTAGCCTTGGGTCACATACTGGGCTGCAAGGGTAGCTAATAAGAGGGAAGCCCACACTTGGGTTTATGATGTATAGGAGGGAGAAATTGTGATACATAAGGTGCCCTGACCTTGATTTTTCCACCCTCCTTTATATGCATTTTTCCTTTTTATGATTTTATTTGATTAACTGCTCAGGGATCAAGAGGTAAGAGCATGATGTATAATATATAGTAGTGAATACCCCCTTTAAAGGTAGGGAGGTTCATTTCCCACTAAGGGTTGGGACAATCATGGGTTCCTATATGATGAAGGTGTTGGAAATATTACTGAGAGGGGGGGTGAATCAGTATTAGCAAATCAAACACTTTTTCATTTTCATACTCTGATTCATATATGCTACTTAAGTTAAGGATACCTACGTATATACGCAACTGTGTTTAATGTAACTAGCGTATATCCAGTAAACTTATGATTCCGTTAGTTGATCTTCAATGAGTGCATCAGAACATTATTAACCATATGAACAGTAAACAGGTTCAGTAAAACAGAACATATCATCACACATAAGAAGCACACATGAACACTATGATATAAGGTGGAAACCCAATGTGGGTGAAAACCACCTACTGCAATTCGTCTCTATCTTCTTTTAATAAGAAACTTCTTTTTACAATATTTCTGTATTGGTGCAGTCTTATACTAGTACGCAGGCTTCTACCTGCAGAAGGCTACAACCTTCTCTCGTTCTCCAATTTCTACTGGAAGGGAGATACAATCCCCTTAGCTCTTGTACTAGCTGATCCATTTACTAGTACGTAGGTGCCAGCCTACTGAAGGCTCCAACCTTCACTCGTTCTCCAGGGACTACGTTTCATAAATTTTCATACTGGATACTCCTGAAGCACAACACCATAATCTGAAGGCCACGTTTCATCCAATTTTCGTATTGGACCCATCAACAACAATGAAGCACAAAATCAATCACCACTGCAATACAACCATCAACTACACTTGCATCATTCATTTTTGAATCACCCAACACTGAATCACTGAAACCCTATCAACAAAACATATTCACCAAAACACAGAGCAGAACACAAAACTCTACAACAATAACCAGATCCAATATCAACTTTAAATATCAGATCTCATAATGTATACGCTACTATGATGAGCCAAACTAGCATACATATGTGTGTTCACCAAAGCCAACCCACGTACAGATCTGTAAATATTTCCTCAAACTTTGCAGTTGTTCCAGACATCAGTCATACCCAGATCATAACATTCATACAATAAAACATGCGTCAATAATTCAGATCTACTCTATCTATGATCAAACCACATAATGATAATACATTCCAACCCTTATGATCCCGATCCATCATCCATCATCAACTGCATAGGTGCACCCTTGATTCAGATCAAGCAAAGCATCACAAACCGATAACCAGCATAATAGATCTCACACTACATCAGATATTCAATCCTTGCACTTTTTGCCTCTACTTGGCCTAATGATCTTCTCCTTATATATGTTTAGGCCTCTCTCAATACCATGGTCCAAAACCACGTAGAACCAATACCTAGGGTCAATACCTCGGACCAAATACCATAGACCAAAACTTAGTTATCCAACATGTACGCGTCTTTTCTTGCGTGAAAGTGCGTGTATACGCATACGCTCCTTTTGTTCTGCTAACCCACGTGTATAGGCACTTTCATCAAGGTTAAACTGCGTATACCTCTCTCTAATCATTAATTCTTTGCTCTTGACCTACTGCACTATGATCTATCATCTGAGTGAGTTGCCATCAAGGACAACACCTGTATCATACCTCTGAGTGAGTTTCCATCAAGGACAACACCTGTATCATAATGCCAAAAATCTCCCCCTTTGGACTTGATGGCAACAACCACATCAAGTCACTCTCCCCCTTTGACATCAAGGGCAAAGGGCGGACCAAGATATTCTCTCCCTTGATATGCATTCTGGTATCCATACTCCCCCTGAGTGCATTCTAAAATCTCTGATTGAGCTACCCCTTTGTACATGCCAAGATGTACCAATCCATCCATGCTCCCCCTGAGCACATGCAAGGTCTTTATAATAAGGACCAGCAATCTAATCAAGACCATGATAGTCATCAACAACTATCATACACCATATATGATCTGCACCATAAGCATTTTTCATCATCATCAACAACCTGTAACCTGCAATATCATTCTCTTGACCAACCAACAGTAAGTAGCAAGATGTATCATTTAGCCACATAATCATTATCACCAAAGTCTTCTAACCATAATTCCAACAATGCATTATTAGAAGTATATGCTCCCCCTAAAACTGTGTCATGTCATCATCAAATAGTGATTGAACCATATCAGTCTTCTGAACTGCTGCTTTTCTTCAGTACATCATATACGCGACTATACAACGTCTCACTCACGTATACACATGACTTCTCTTCATGAAACATGCGTATGATATTTAGAACACTGTTGTTCTAGATTATTAGCTTCCTCCGAGTCTGTCACGTCTGTATACTCTGCTATGCCACATCTTTCTGGCTGTACTTCCTTTTTCTTCCATATCTTAAACTGTGATGATGTTTTCTCCTTTTGGTATGGTGCCCAAAATCTTCTCCTGCATTCCTTTGCTATATGTCCAAGCTTGTTACATGCACAACATCTTACATGTGTCATATTCCTCCTAAAATAGTCGATGGTTTTGTGACCAAACATATTGCAAGAAAAACAATATCCCTTAAAGTACATAGAACGTGATGATCTTTCTGTGTGACGGTCTTGAACCATTCTACTTCTGCATCTAGCTACAACATGTCCAATATTATGACATACATAACATTCAACATTATTCATCAGAGGAAATAATCGTTTATCACTTACACAGTTAGGAGAAAAATATTTTCTTTGAGGAATTTCTTTCCTTGGCTGTTGATGGGGTTGTCCTCTCATCTCCTTGTTGAGCATTTCAGATTTCCATTAGAGTTCCTTGCCTCACCTTGTGAGCTAGATTCAGCTTCAACAGATTCATAAAAACCAAGACCAGTTATGATAGCTGGCGACCTTTGACTACTAAGAATATCATCCAAAATCTTAGTACTGTCTTGAAATCATAATAGTTTATCATTTTCTTCTAATTTACCTTTCAAGATATTTACGTCAACCTGATGTTGTTCTTCCTATTCCAGACATTGCTTCTTCAAAATTTCTTCAAACTTTCTTCCTTCTTCCACTTGTTGCCTTAGTTTGAGAATCTCTTTGTCTTGTTCTTCATTCAGCTCCTACAACATTTGACGAACTCTGAAGGTGCATTCCAGCTGAGCTTTTAAGCTAATAATTTCTTCTTTGAGGGCACTCTCCCTTTTGCTAAGTAGATCTTGTTGATCTATGATTTTATCTGATGCTTCATTTTCTTGTTCATCTTCAATCTGAGGTGATTCAGAATCTGAATACTTGCTTCCACTCAATGACAAGCTGTCATTGTTCCTTTGAGCTGTCTGCTTCTTTGGACGTGCTTTCTTTCCCATTGTTCTACAGATCTCCTTCAAGTGATCAAGCTTCTACCAAAGGACCTGCTCTGAAACCAATTGTTGGAAATAATATTGAGAGGGGGGGGGGGTGAATCAGTATTAGCAAATCAAACACTTTTTCGTTTTCATACTCTGATTCATATATGCTACTTAAGTTAAGGATACCCGCGTATATATGCAACTGTGTTTAATGCAACTAGCGTATATCCAGTAAACTTATGATTCAGTTAGTTGATCTTCAATGAGTACATCAGAACATTATTAACCATATGAACAGTAAACAGGTGCAGTAAAACAGAACAGATCATCACACATAAGAAGCAGACATGAACACCACCATGATATAAGGTGGAAACCTAATGTGGGTGAAAACCACCTACTGCAATTCGTCTTTATCTTTTTTTAATAAGAAACTTCTTTTTACAATATTTCTGTACTGGTGTAGTCTTATATCAGTACGCAGTATTCTACCTGTAGAAGGCTACAACCTTCTCTCGTTCTCCAGTTTCTACTAGAAGGGAGCTACAACCCCCTTAGCTCTTGTACTAGCTGATCCATTTACTAGTACGTAGGTGCCAGCTTACTAAAGGCTCCAACCTTCACTCGTTCTCCAGGGACCACGTTTCATAAATTTTCATACTGGACCCATCAACAACAATGAAGCACAAAATCAATCACCACTGCAATACAACCATCAACTACACTTGCATCATTCATTTCTGAATCACCCAACACTGAATCACTGAAACCCTATCAACAAAACATAGTCACCAGAACGCAGAGCAGAACACAGAACTCTGCAACAATAACCAGATCCAACTGCAACTTTAAATATCATATCTCTTAATGTATATGCTACTATGATGAGCCAAACCGGCGTACATACGTGCTTTTACCAAAGCCAACCCACGTACAGATCTGCAAATATTTACTCATAACTTTGCAGCTATTCTAGACATCAGTCATACCCAGATCATAACATTCATGCAATAAAACATGCATCAATAATTCAGATCTACTCTATCCATGATCAAACCACATAATGATAATACATTCCAACCCTTATGATCTTGATCCATCATCCATCATCAACCACATAGGTGAACCCTTGATTTAGATCAAGCAAAGCATCACAAACCCATAACCAGCATGCTAGATCTCACACTACATCAGATATTCAATCCTTGCACTCTTTGCCTCTACTTGGCCTAATGATCTTTTCCTTATATAGGTTTAGGCCTCTCTCAATACCATGGTCCAAAACCACGTAGAACCAATACCTTGGACCCAATACCTAGGGTCAATACCTCAGACCAAATACCAAAATACCATGGACCAAATACCACAGACCAAAACTTAGTTCTCCAACATGTATGCGCTGTTTCTTGCTTGAAAGTGTGTGTATACGCATACACACCTTTTTTTCTGCTAACCCACATGTATATGCACTTTCATCAAGGTTAAACTGCGTATACCTCTCTCTGATCATTAACTCTTTGCTCTTGACCTACTGCACTATGATCTGTCATCTGAGTGAGTTGCCATCAAGGACAACACTTGTATCATACCTTTGAGTGAGTTGCCATCAAAAACAACACCTGTATCATAATGCCAACAGAAGGGGGTTCATATAACCTGTAGGAACCACGGAGATGTCCATGATGATGGGGTAGAGCTCATGTGTTGGATTCTTCCCACATGCTAAATGTCTTTGTCCCAACCATCTTTTGTATTTTGTGGTACCTTTTCCTATTGAATGTGGCCAAATATGCTTTTGTCTTTCTTTTTAGATGCATCAACCTCTGGGGCATCATTTCAGTCCAACCCAAGGTGTGAGTAAGGGGAATGGGCAAGCTAACCTTATGTGGACCCGATGGAAGAATGTGGACCTAGGTGGGAGAAATGATGAATGGAGTAATAATGAGTGGAAAGACGGTAGTATAAATGGATAGGGGAGAAGGACCACACAACTAAAATCGGGGTCTCTTGTGAAATTCCATCCCTAAAGCCAAATGATTGGTAAAAGAGATTCCACGAGACTATAATGCAGGGTTAATATCCCAAAAGGGGTCTAGGGGACAAGGGCACAAACCTAGCCCATTATTTTTGCCGAATCCACCCGTTAATCCATGCCCAGAAGTGTCCATGATAGGAAAACTACAATACTCAATTATCAGATGATAAGGCATACCTTTAGGATTGGGAGGCCCACCTTCAAACATACCATCAAGGCAGATGGACGAGGGACCATATGGTTGTCTTGGATGGCAGGGAAATGGCACAAATGAACTAGCTGGTGGCTACAAGGGGCTTGCTAGTTTCCGACTGAGGACCATCTTGAAGAAAAAATTTATCCTGCAGATATCACCCAAAATATGGTGGGTAACATCTCGCTCCAACTCGGACGTGATCTCTCGAAGAAGTGGGCAAAGATACTCGAACGAGAGGTTAGGAGAACTCCAACAATCTCTTGGTTACCATAGACCTGTCACTGACACATATAATAGATGGAACAACATGGGGTAGTATGGTTTCATGACATCTCATGATCACACATGCTATATGTTAAGCCATAAAATCAACAGAAAATAAAATATGCAAATATGCATATATGTATCATGAGAAATATCATATGATGTTAGCTCTAATGCGGAAATCAACATGTAGTGCACCTTACTCTACCATGCATATGATTCAATTTGAACTGTTAGGTATAATCAAAGACCCACTACAACGAGCAAGTCAATTTATCAATATAAGAATGCATTCTTCCATGATTGTCTCAGCTCCTGCAATCTGCCTAGGGTTCTGCGCCTTTTATTCCGATGTGCATTAAAGTTCATGTAACTTAGTAGTATATTATTTCCAAAGTTAGTAGAAATGATAGGTGTGTATTTTTCTCTGTATTTGTGTTCTGTTGGAATTAATGCTATGTGGTGGAATCCCTCTTACTGCCATAAAATAAAGGCATCTATAATTTTAGAGGCATTTACCAATTCTTTTATAATTGTGGATTAGCACTGATCAGTGAACAAGTATGACAGGGTATTGTAGTGGACATCGTTGTTTGAAATTAGGGACTATTATGGTTAATGTAATATGGTTACTTCATAACACTATTGTACACTTCGAGATTTTGTATTTTTTTTTAGTGTATTTATTTATTTATTTTAAAGGTATGGTAGAAGTCATAGGTTCAAAGCCTGAGGGGTAGAGTATGTATGCCTTGACAGGCTTCAGCACTCAAATCATTGCTTTGAGATGGTTCTTTATCCCACAAACAAGGAATCTCATACACCAACTTCTTTTTTGATTGACCATGACCTTAATTAATTAATTAATTAATTAATCATGTGTAATAATAATAATAATATATTGGATATTTAACTATATAAATATATAATTTATAGCCTTTTTATGTAATATATTATATTTAAATGTGGAAATAAATATAAATAAGTGTAAAGAAAAGATTTAACCATGAGCTTAAATTTTTATAATAAAAAAATTCTAAGGACAATAGTAATTTTTTTTTGTATCCCAGAGGAAACGAAACAGAAAGTAGATGATTGAACTTGAGTTGAAAAGGGGGATTTAAACTTGGATATTTCACAATACTTCAATCATCAATTGAGCTACCCTTCGGACAATAAGTTTTTAATTATATGAGAAAATTATAAATATTTTTGTTTAATAAAATTTTTTCATGTTAAAAGTTTTTAGTTTTTAATAATAAAGGATGGAGATTTTAACTTTTAATCTCTTTCTTATGAAGAAAGAATTCTAAACTTTTTCCATAAAAAGGTAAAATAAAAAATAAAACAAAATTGAAAAAATTATAGTGAAGCTTACAACTTACTTATGTAAAAAAAATATTTATTAATCAATAATATATAATTTTATTTCCCCAATGGGTGTGACTACTCGAAAAATTGTCATTGGGAGGGAGGGGGCTCGACCACCCTCATCCACTTGAAAAAGGAACTAAGGATGTGTCTGAACCATGCTTCATGCGTCAAGTCTAAGATGATCCTTCTAGAGAAGGTTGGAGATAAAGGTGGTACACCTAGCTCTATAGATCAACGTTCGTGGATGCATACGGTGGAATTCTACCTATGTATATCCATGCATATATTTATGTTAATAGGGAAAGAGTTCAATCTTACTCTGTGGTGTTACAAATTCTCTATTGCGGTTCGAAGCACCCAAATTTGGGATCCAGGCTCTAGGGGCTCTCCTCAGTCCACCTTCCGCATCTTCAAAGTTCTACAAAGGTGGTCGAGGTAGGGCTCGAGTGAAGGTGTAGAAATGATGGACAACCTTTTCGCTTTCATTTTTATGGTAAAGTTTTTAGGCCATGTATCAAGGTTTGTTTACCTTATTCTCCTATGTTTCTTTGCTTCCATGTTTGTTGGTTTTATTGGCCTGTACTTGCATTTTATAATCGGGCCTAGTGTTAAATCGGAGGGTCTTATTTGTCTCGGAGAAGTATATTCTTTGTGTGTTAGTGTGTTGGGTTTAGGAAATCAAAACTGGGTCAGTTGGTGGGATTCCTGTGTTTTCATCTCAAATTTCTTTTTGTTTCTTAGCTCGAAGGGTTATTCTCAAAAGCTATAGGCCATATCTGAACTCTAGCATGTCCTTTCTTTTGGTTGGTTGTGTGTCTAGTCTATGTGTTGTTGTTGGTTCCGTCCTACTTGTTTGGGGGACTTCTACAGTTGTTAGTGGGAATTTCAATATCATATGTCTTATGTATTAGGGGTTGGGGCTAGTTGAGGCCTCTCATGGGTTGAAGGGGTCACCTAGTCGGTTTGATAGAGGTGTGCTCTCTTAGGGTCGATAATTGCAAGAGGGTGTGGTGAAGATGCCTCCCCACCATGACGGGGCTCATCATGGACTAGATGAGACAAGAATTCAAGGTCGACAGTTGCACTGTGAACAGAACCATGGATAAACCATCGACCCTCCTGCGTTAAAGACTTTGGTAGTGCAATTCGATAATTGGGTGATGCATTGGACTAGTTCAACGGGGACCAATAATATGGTCATAGTGACACGATGGATTTTATGAACCATATCCACCACAACTTATGGGAGATACATGATCGACTAGTTAGCCTTTGGAGAGGTCAGCAACACATATAGGTTCATCTTGGCCGTATTGAAACTTGCTTGGCTCACATGGGGGTGCACATGCATTGTGTTTTCAAACCTCCACCACCCCTCAGATCGGGTCCAAATCATCTGAATCTAGTAAAATCTGATGATATATGATGTTTGTTGGTTTTCTTTTAGTTTTTTGGGTGTTTTTCATTTCCTTCTTATAAACTTATGTAAAACATTTCCATTTTGGAATTTCTCTATGTATTCGGGCATGCCACTATTGGCCAATAAATATAGTAAGAGTGAGATCAAAAAAATTTTGAAAAACACCACAACACGATATAATCTCTTGAATTAATAAAAAAACATATATATAATTTTAATTATAAATTTATTACGAGAATGAGAATTTCAAACCATAAAATTTAGTAATCAACTCATTTATGTTATGGTTGTTGGGCTTCATCCATGAACTGGAAGATGTCCAGAATGGATTATGATAAGATGATAATAACATGAGAGGCGATTATTGAATTTTTTTAATATTTTAATTTTATATAATTAAGATAGATTAATTTTAGACTTTTGGATTGAATAAGTATTTTAATTTATATGATTAAGAGGATTGATTATATATTTTTAGTAGGTTAAAATAATGTGAATGATAAATTTATATTTGGGCATATATAGAGTAGATGGTGATAGGGTGTTCTGCTCAGGTACTTTGTGGTGAAAAGGTCACTAATTCAAAATTTCATGGGGAAAAGCCAAGCTGAGTGTGATCCTAATGATTTGGACAACTTAGATACCCCTTGGTAGTAGCTACTCAAAACCACAGGTTAGGCGTGGTAGTCATCTCATGACTCACATAACCTAACAAACAAGAAAAAAATAATAAAATTATATATTTACAAAAATAGTTTAATAGTGATTAATTTTTCAATATTTTTTTATAATTATATTAGTTTGTGTATCTAATAGGAAATTATTATTTATTATTAAAAATAATTGGTTTTTCTTGTATTGATATTTTTACCACACCACTAATTATAAAATGTAAAATAATCTTGAATTGGTAATTAATGGACTTATGATTAGTGATTTATAACACATAGTATTGGGTAATTCATGGTATTTGTCGATGGATTAGCATGTGATAAATCCTCTTTCTAAGCTTGGAGATCTCCATTATAAACTACCTTGAGCCGCCTATTCATTTCCCAACATGGTGAAATTTCCCAAGGTGAATAAAAAATATTTTTTAAAGTTGGTTTTTCCAGAAGCATATTTAGCACTTCACAACTATTTTTCATTTGGCATCACGTGCTTGGGGATGAAATTGTAACCATTAATTTTGGAGTTGTAAGTTAATCATGTTTAAATAGGTATATGGCCATAAGACATATTTTAGCATGAGAACTGCTAGTTTAATGAATCGTAGGTGTAAATCTAGATGTAGACATACATGATAGTGGAGATGATGTATTCCCAAAAATATGATTAATAAACATTATGGGGGTAGGTGGTTTTACCAATTCAAGTTTAAAGGGATGAATGTTATATTATTTTTGACTCAATCATTAATAGATTCACTCATGGTGGCTTATGGGCCTATAGCATTGGGTAATATATGGTATTTACCAATGGTACCAACATGTGATGAAACCTATTTAAAGTATTTAATAACTGCATTGTAAAGTTATTTGGGTGGTTTGTTCTTTGGTTGGCTTGGTATGATTGGGCAAGGTGAATGAAGATATGTATTAGAAAACTAGTTTTCCTGGTAAATGTTTCCAAGGTAAAAATATCGTATGTATTTTATTAGTGATTTGTGGTTGTTGATGTTATTCCTCTCACTATTAGTTTTCACCTAGTATTAGCGCTTAAGCACCTCAGATCCAAGGTGTTGACGACAATATATTTTTGATATAATATTGGTTTGAGTGAGAGTTTATGCACAAATCCAGGGTATTAAGGACAAGGTTATTTTCATCTAATCATTGTTTGAGTTGGAGATTTTCCATAATGAAAAATTGTTGTTAGAAATGGCAAGCATAAAAACAATTGAAATAGAGAGTGAGGTTGAAGCATGTGGTTTTGGCATGGAACATGCATGTATAAACATGGATTTGTGGGTAGATGGATAGATCTACCACTAGATGCTTGGACTTGTTGAGTTATATCTAGCTCATGTTGCTTGGAGTAGTGTGTCAAGCTACCATGAGTGCGATTGGCATGTCAAATTAAATGTTAATTAAATGATGAGTGTGTAACCATGTGTTTCCCAAAATGGAGGCTATAAATGTCTAGGGAAGAATGTTAAACCATCGGTGATCAATCTATGTGAGATCGAATTTTATTAACTAGTGCAATAGTGTTTTAAATCCAACATGAATAATTATAATGTCAAGGATGTGTAGATATATTAACCAAATTGTGTGAATATATTGTTGTGTGAGTTGATCCTTTTGGTAACTATGTGGTTGTTTTATTATTAAACTCATTGGTGATAAATTAATATTAAAATCTTAAGGCTTTTGGTATCTAGTTTTAGATTTAGGGCTTGTGTTTCCATATCAAACCTCAGATCATGCTTGAGATCTCAATGGGATTGTTGATATACATGGAGTCCATGTGACTTATAAATTTGGAACTAAAAAAAAAGGTTCCCAATCCTATCACAATTAGAGCAAATTGTTGTGTCTTGGTGTGCTATTATTATTACATTTATCGTTTTGTTTTTCTACTTTGTTGAGAATGGTGGAAAAGCATTGGATCAAGTGGTAGAAAGGAAATGATAATAGGTAGTAGCTTCTATGGATGGTAGTGATGTTGTAGGATGCAAGCTATAGTGAGGATAGGTGGCATGAATAGAGACAAACCATCATGAAGAAGAAAGGAATGCATAGGAGAGCTATGTAGTAAATAAAAAGGGAGAAACCTCATTGTGTGATTGTTGAGTTGTTTGTCATTTCCTTTCCTATGTATAGAAATGAGAGAGATGTGGATCAGATCTAGAGTTGTGTGTGTATTTCATTTTATTTAGATCTAGGGACTAATATACTTGGAAATCATGCCCTTGTGGGCATTTATTCATGTACTAAATGAGGAATATTCATAATACGTGCATACTTTTTTAAAAAGTTTCTAGTGGAGTAGGGGGGATTCGTAGGAGTCCATGGCTTAAATCTCATGTATAATAGCTAATTGATTGCAACAATCACTTTCTAGTATATGAGGAGACTAAGTAAGCATTTTGTAGCTACTCGTGATCGATCAACAAAGAGATCAATGATGATTTTGGTTAGGATGTTTTTCAATATTAGAACATTTTAGTGGTGGAATTCAATTGTAGATATACATGTTGAATGTTCGAAAGTGAAGCTTTAATGTTAGGATTGGTATCATTAACTCATAAAAATATAACGATTACGTGGGGTTATGGTTGTATTTTTGTCACTTGTATTAGAGGGAAAATGATCCATAAGGAGAATTGTGAACCCATGAAGTCATGGCAGATCTTGTTTTAGATAAAATAATTAGTGTGGTAATGAGCACTTGAAATCTATAGAAAAAGAAGCAAATCTCTTTATTTGATTGTTAAATTATAGTGCTAAGTTGTAGCTTGGTTTTTTAAACCTAAAAATTATTTGTTGAAATTATTGCATAGAGTAGTGATTTACTAGTTGTTGGTGTGTTGCGAAAATATTGTTTAATTGTTTTCTATCTAATTATAAAATTTGAAATTGATGTTGCAAAGAGAATATGTTTCATTCTATTGATAGGTAAAGGTCCTTATGAAATTGCTATAAAGTAATTCTTGAAAAACCAATGACAATAATTCCCTATTGCATATGATGCTACATAATTGAAATATTAAAGAAACCAATTACCATACATCTTTGTTGCATATGATATATATAGTTGAAATATTGGAGAAATAAATCTCTATAAATCTATGTTTCATATGTTATGAAATTTTCATTGATTGTATGGTATGGTGGTCTTTGTGTGGTTATGCTATCCATGATGCATGATATTGGTATATTTTTGAATTTGTTAATTTTTTTTTGTTAAGGACATCAATGCACATGCATTTTGATTGAGAAGTATAGATAACACAATACATTGACCAATGGATTGGTGCAGTTAGAATTTATCCCATTCCTTTTGTATCGGGATTTATTAACATCAATATGGTATTTTTTCATTTCGTTCACTACGCCCAATGTTTATGTGTTAGTTTTCCCTATGTGCGTTGTGGAGGATACAATGACATTCCTTCTTGGTGACCATGTGAAATCGAATCTCTATGTCATGTTGTAATTAATGTTGCTTGTTGCTATATTAGTATGTGTGCATTCACTTTGGTGTTATTAACTTAAATTTTCTTTCCATATTTTTATTTTTAAACATATTAATGATATGAAAGTAAGAATGGTAAAATTTATCTATAGTTTAGTTGAACATATATATTAATAAATGAATTAGGTTGCTCATAAATAGATGTAAGTTCACGGGTTTAAAAACTATAGTTAGTGGCACATGGAAATAAGTATATTCTAATTTATAGATGAAATAATGATTTTCAAGACATTTTTATAATTAATTTTAACCTTATTTTGGTAAATATTTTTAAAACTTTGAGTTTAAGTTTTTTAATCTATAGAATTTAAGTGTGCTATGCGTTTTTCAAGGCATTAAATCCATTTAAGCATTCAAAAAAGTATTTTAAACAATAAAAGACCACAACCTCACTTGAAATTGTATCATTGGATTCGAGTGAAAAAGGTATATTTCGTTTATAAGTTAGACTATGCCCATAGAAATATATGACAGGGATTGATGTCAAGCGAATAATAAAGAAGCATGAAAATAAATAAATATTCAATTAAGGAGTGTTGGACTCTTCTAATTTTATTTGGAGTAGAGAGGGACAATAGAAATTATATAGGTTCATAGAATCACATGTTTGGGAGTACCTTTGTAAACATTTCTATGGATTTTGAGATAAAAGGGAATATGGTTTACTAAGACTTACTTAAGTAATGAATCACCAATTTAATGTCTAGACATTGATATAGGTGATAGGCGCATGTTGTATTATTGGATACCTTTTTATTAAAGATTGAGAGGGATAGATGTTTATCCCACATTAGGTTAAAATGAGGGAATTCTAGGTTAATATTGACATGGTCATAAACTAGTTAAGTTAAAATTGATACAATCAATGATCCGTTTATGAGTCCATGGGATTAGGTAGTACATGGTATTTTTGCATGGTATTTCATACGATGAAGCCTATTTAATTTCTAAGAAGACTTCATTATAAGATTCATTGTGGTAGGCTTAGGTGTTGGTCTATTGGTCTATATAGGACTAGGAAACTAGTGTGATCTTGAAGTGCATAATGTAAGCTTGATTTTTACTATGTAATGTATTTTAACCATTTAGTTCTAATTATTACATTGATAGTGTTGGTCTAGGTAATGTGTTGTAACCATTTAATTGCTAAATAATACATTGATAGTGGTTTAGAGTGTGGGGTTTTTCTCTCCAAAAGGTTTTCCCTATCAAAGGTTTTTGTGTAATGGTTTATTGTTTCTTTCATTTTGTTTGCATGTTCTAAGTTGCTACACACTTATATCATAGATTAGTGTAATTTTTTTTTCTTATTTTTTCTATAGAATGTATATTCTAAAATTCCTCTAAGTACCTCCCCTTATTTCCATTGAGAAACCACTATGCTAGCAAACTAGGGTTGATTTCTCTTATTTGCTAATTGTTTGTGAATATATGTTGGTTTCTTATTACTTTTATTATCTTCATAAAACAATTACAAAAACATAAATTAGGTAATAAACCCTAGAAGCATGAAGAACATGCTTTGAATACAAAATAATAGTAACAATAATTTTTTCTTTTTCTTTTTTCTTTTTTCATGAAATACATAATGATACAATAATAATTATGAAGGTCGAACCTAGTTACATTATTTAACACTCCCTCTTCAAGAGGGAGGTATTCATAATTACACAACATGATACAATGATACTCTAAAATTGAAATATTCTCATAAGAAGAGTTTGGATTGATAAGCATCATGAAGCATCATTATCATAACCAACATTATCAATTACAAAAAATCAAGGCCTTGACTGACAAGCTCTAACTCTCTACTATATTAAAGCACAATGTTTGGAGGCATACATTTGGACACCACTACCACCACCTCTCAAGGAACATACCCCATCTGGAAGTTCACTAGGTATGTCCTTATAGGACTATTCTTATCTTGGATTCCCAATCCTCAAATAATATCAATCCTCATCGGGACTACTCTTATCTAAGATACCCTTCCCTATCCTAAAATAGTATCAGTCCTCAGGACTACTCCTATCTTAGATTCCCAATTTTCAAGGAGTATCAGTCTAAAATGATTATCCAATCCTCCATTCTCCATACTAGTTCCTTCACTAGACTTATGACTGTTGGCCTTGGCCTAGTGCAGGACACATGGAGAATATGGTTTCCACCATCACTCCCTCTCAACTAGGGAGGAGATCCTTACTCCCTTTCAACGAAGGAGACATTACCACAAGATTTAGCTTGTCTCATTCATTAGTTACTTATTCTTTCATGGAGATCTTAGTATTATCTTGTAGGTCTTCTCGGCTGCTAATAACATCACATCATATCGAAATTCAACCTTCCTAGATCTTGACAATCTTCACACAAAATTGTCTTCAAATGGTACATCTATCATCTTCAAGGATCAAAACTTCATCATAGATACTAGCACATGACTTCTCTCTTACAAAATTTTCCACTCGTGTTCTTCCAAGCTATCATCAACATTTTCCACTCAATCCACGTGCTCCCAAATCGAATCAAAAAGTTATTGCTACAATATCATCAAACAAGTTAACCAAATTGTTATCTTTTCGATCCTTTTCACATACTTCTCAAATATGTACTTTCAAGGAACCAAAACATATCCCATTACTATCATAGTTGAGAAATCACAATAGCCTTTAGTCAAGGTGTGGTATTCTTCATGTCAATTTTTTTCTTGTTGGCTCCCTCTAAGGTAAACATTCCTTTGCATGGTTTATCTTCATTTTGCAACAAAGTTCTTGCTTCATGCTCTTCAACTTTCAATTATTAATCATTGTGTTCCTCGAACGAACCAATCATAACTGTACAACTTCTATCTCTCTAATCGACTTCTTTGATGCAATCTTCAAACTTCTCCCTTCTTTTTCGTCTTCATGCTTTGCCATGTTATTCTACTTATTCCTTCTTTACATTCCTCAAGAAATCATGATGATAAAAAACAATCATATGGAAGAGTCCTAACTTCCTAGTCTAACCAAGACATATCCTGCTTATGCTCCCAAGTATATTTCTACATCCATCTCTTCCTTCAATACTTTATGAACATATGTATTTTCTAATAAAGAACTTTTTCTTGGATAGGCATACTTCTTTTCTTCATGTTCACTTTCTTTGAACTTCTATTTTAGTTGTAACCTTTCCATGAGTGATGAAATTCCTTTCTTAAGAAATGCTTCATTTAAGCTTTCAGGTTGTTTCTAAACTATCTTCATACATTCAAACTATTATAATTCCTTCAATGCTTCTTCTAAGATCTTTTATATTTTTTCCATTTGTCTTTGCTAATGGTTTTGCTTCTATAGTAAATCCTTGTAGTCCTTCTATTCTAAATAACTATTTCAGGATTAACATGATGTAAATGTAGTTGTTGCATGAACTATAAAGTACTTGATGGTCCAAATCTTTCTACCCTTGCTTTGCCAGAAGATTATATGATTGCTTCCAAATCTACAATAAATCTACAACAAAGGGAATAAGGTGATCCTTAATAGACTCAATGAGAATTTTTTGAGCCCTAACTTCTCCTTTATTATACTTGGCCAATTCTTGAGTCTTGTCCTTATCTAGTTGTGAAACCTTGCCTAGAACGTGATCCATGACTTCATTTTCTATGAGAACCAAATCAATTCTCTTCTTCCAAGCTTTGAAGTTTGATGATTGGACCAATTTATTACATTCTTCGTAGTCTTCAAGAAACCCTTGAAAATTTTAACGGTTAAAATAAACGACTAATTTTGAAAAAAAAATTAGAGTATTAAAAAGGACTTTATTAAAATAATTAGATTAAGTCAAATATTTATATTCTTAGCATTTATTATTATTTTAATTTGGATATTAAAATAAATATTAAATTAATAAAAATATTTATAAATTAATATTTTCCTGATATAAAGTCAACCTTTAAATAAATAAAATAAATTGAATAATTAGAATGATTGTATTATAAATAATATTCTAAAAGAAAAAAATAAGATATAAAAGAATAAAAACCAATAATTAAGATGGGATGGTGGACAAAGGAGATTCTAAAAGAACAAAAATAAGAAAAAATAGGAAATAATAAATCAAGAATAAAGATATAAGAATAACCATCACAAATTAAAGAGCAATTTTTTTATTATCCAAAATTATGGATGAAACCGAAAGGATAGAAGGAAAAGGTAAACAATAATGGGTTATAAGGATAATAATAGATAATAATTTAAAAGTAATAATAATAAATAATAAATTAAAATTAAAATACTTAAAAGATCAAGAAAAGGAAGGGACCCAACAAATGTTGATTTTCTAGCTATCGTTTCTATTTAGATCGCTTAGCCTCCTTTCTATCTCTAAGGCTTCCCTAAACTTACGGTGATGGAAAAGATCTATATTAGCAATGACCGAGGTGTCTTCAAAACAAATGTGGTGTTTTGTCTTTTCTGCATGTTCCACCAAGGCTGAAGAGTGGGTCATCCTATGTTTGATGTTAGTTGCATTCTCATGAATCCTTTGATTTATTGAGTGACCAATCCTTTCAATCTTGTTAGTGGTTCCTTTAATAAATGGAAGTTGCACCCCTGAAATCCGATCTTTAGGTTACTTTTTAATCCTAGAACTGTTGCTATATTTAAGGAAAGCCTTGAGAAATTTATGCTTTTTATAACCATTATTAAGGAAAACCTTAAAGAGATGGGTTTTCTCACCATCAAGGTGGTTGACATCAGAAACTCTAAATGCTTGAGTAGCTAAGGTGTTGAGAACACCCAACTTTTGAGTAGGGAAATGATGAGAATTAAAAAGTAGATACTACTCTATGTGGCTTTTCTTATGAAAGACCTGGTGGGAGAATGTACCATCATCTTTAATGCTTTCCATTTTTCTTGCTAACCTGAATGCCTTCTCTAATGAATTAGGTTCCCAAAGGCGAACCTCATGTTGGATATTATCCTTTAAAGTCCCTATGAACACATCAATCCTATGCTCCTCCTCTGGAATATCTTTTACCCTTATGTTCAATTTTTGGAACTCCTCAATGTGCTCCATTATTGAACCCTTTTGTTTGAGACTTATCAATTGGCTAAAAAAAGTGTTGCTTTTTGTATCCTCATAATGTGCTATCAATTCTTCCGTAAAAATTGCCAAAGTGATAAATTGTTTATGAGAGCAAAGCCATTGATACCATACAAACTGATTTGGTTCCAAATATAAAGTTGCAATACGTACCTTTTGTGTGTTTTGCACATTATTGAGATCGAAAAATTGCTCCATTTGTAATATCCATGTTGCGTGATCCTTGCCATCAAACTTCCTCATATCGATTTTTCAAATATGGTGGGTCTTCAATCCAACATTAGAGTCTATGAAATCATGATTAACATTTCTTTTGTTCGCATCATGAATTTCCTTTACTCCCCCTTCACCATTAGTAAGTATTTCTTGTATAAATTTTGTCAAATTTGCCTTCAAATCTACCATGTCTGTCTTCAACTCTGTCTTCAATCTATCTTCAAATCATCCATCTTAGCTTCCATGCCCTTTATCTTAGATTCCATGCCATTTATCTTAGCTTCGGTTAGCTTTTGTGAGGGTGAAATTTGTTGCACTTGTTCTTGTAATTTTGATATATCATGTAGCATTTCTTCCTCTTCTTCATGAGTCATGCTAGAGCTTTCAGGTTCCTTACTAGGTGCTTGCATTTTCTTTCCTCGGGGCATCAGTTACCGTTAATAATTCTCTACTATGCCTTTTGAATTCATTCAAAATACATTTTCAAACCAATCTTAAGCAAAAATTTAAAAGAATCTACACACCTTTTTTCACATTGTAGGAGCTTTACATTGCCTCTGATGTATCTCTGTGATTTCGGATCATCTAGTTCTAAAACTGCAACTTTTAGTAGCCCTCTATGTTCTCTTTCCAATGCCACTAGTCTGATCGAAATTGGATTCTCCAAGGAAGAGTTATGCAAAATCTCCCACAGTGACCTGCTTATAGACTAATTCAGTAGAGCGAATTTGTATGACGTACCACGAGTCACTGTTTCAACCTTTGGCTCTATAAAAATACATGCAAGAAACTACAATCTGTTCTCTTTCTGCACCTTCTTACGAAATTTCAATCTGATGCTCAGAGAGGAAGTTATGATGATTTTCCCCAGGTCACCTGTTTGGAATGTAATTCAGGAGTTTGCAAGAAAACCAACTTCCTCATATCATATCTCCACAAATATAGCACAAAAAGTTCTGAAATTCAGATTCGAGACTCAACGTGATTTCTTCTCAAATGGGTTTTTTTTTTTTTTATCTTTTGAAACATCGTAAAAAAAAGGTTATAGCGAAAATTCCACGATGACCTGTTTGGAGCAACGAAACCCTAGAATCCAAAGCTCTGATACCAAATGTTATGAAACCAGCTCAAGAAAAAGATAGAAAAGATAGATCCACGCCTTAGAATTCAGCCTCTTCGAGGGGGAAACCTCCTTTACATTACATAAATGAAAAATTCTTGGATGATCAAACGACAAAACCTCCTTTCTATATATAGGAGTCTAATGAGTCACAATACAACCCAGCCGACCTAACAATAATAATATAAAGCCACAAAAATAATAATAGAGGGATTCTATGGGGCACAGTGATAACAATATGGGGACAATAGGGGCACAAAAATATTAATAAGGGGTACAACTACAATAGTAATGGGGTAATCACTAGTATTATAAGGACCCAACAATTACATTACAGGATATTTCCATCAATAAATAGGTAGAGTGCAAGGAAGCTGAAACAAAACATGTTCCAGGGACTGACACATCAAATGATGAGCACTTGATGGTCGAAAACCAAACACAAACATCAAACCAGGTACGAGAAAAACAGGTAGAGTCCAAGGAGGCTAAAGCAAAAAATGTTACAGGTACAGATACATGAGATGAGGAATCCATGGTTGAAGTAATATTGGAAGATAAGAAACAACAACAGATGCCACAACATGTACCAAATACCAATCAGGCTCCATTAGTTGGTGAATTAAGGAAAGATACACCATTGGTTAAAACTTCAGCATATCACCATCCACATCACCCCGCAAGAAAACAACCAACACGATGGCAACAAATTAGCGACAAGGACAACAACCCCTGCGTTACAGATAGAGAGGGGTGATGATCCACCTACTACACATCAACACAGAAGATCTGAAAGGGTCAACTTCCATCTCAAGCGAGCGAGGCACCAACTAGATCAAGGGTTGACCTTTCTCTTGGATGGCTAGATGCACGTGCATGGTACCAGTGGACTACTCTTTTGATTAGATCTTATTATTTGTGTTCTTCTTATGTTTTGGGGATGAAACATGCTTAAGGGGGGTGGAATGTAGTATACCTAGGGGGGATAGTATGGGGTACATAGGGACATACCCAAGGGAATAATGTAATAATGGGATGGGCCATAGTAATAAATAAAGTGGTTAACCTGTATCATGTAAGGGGCCACAAGTGGTTAGCAATAATGTAATAAGCCCATTGTATTATATAGATGGTATTGAGGGAACCATGGTAATGACCGATGATATTGTATGTATGAAGCCTATACAAAGACTAGAGACTCCCCATTGAGAGATGTCAAGGAATATTGTATGAATAAGCATATGGATTGTGGAGTATTCTCCTTCCTTAAGGAGTGAATCTATGGTGTTGTCCTACCTTTAGGGTTTGATCAATAAAGAAGAATTTCTATCTATTTCTATCTTGTTATTTCTAGGTATATTTTTATTCTCACATATTTTCAGATCATATCTATAACAAAATTTCTTCCCCTTATCAGGTTTTGGCTCAGAATCGGAACATGCATAAGACTCTGAAGATTTTAGCTTGGTCACCAACGACTGCTTTGCGCGACACTCATTTTTGTTGTGAGTGGGACTCTTGTGGAAGTCACACCATTTTCCTATGTCATTCTTCACATTCATGGTGCCATTATTTTTTTTCAGATTTGATGGGTTGTCCTAGGTCTCTCCACCTTGGCTCTATCCTTTGTTATATGGTTTGGGGGTACTCTTTCCTTGCTTTTGATTCGAAGATTGAAAGTCACATCTTTTGTTTAAATTTTTGTTCAATATTAGTAGTATATAGGTATATTGCACCAAGGGAGATGTTCAGGAACTCCATTTCTTCCTTAATGTATTTGTGCAAACAACTATGATACTTGAGCACCATATGTCTCTCAGAGTCGTTGATACCCTTGTATGCAAAATATTTGTGAAATCATGCACATCTAGGTCCCTTTGATGTCGTAGTGTTCTCCATTGTATACACTTTTCCTCATATCTTCCCATGGGGTATTACTATTCCTTGGAAGTATCTTGAAAGAGATCCAAGAGGATGTGGTTATAAATAGAGAGGGTTCCTAAGCCCTATTCTTGCAATAATCTTCCCACCATTAGTTGACATGGGGGGAAGCCTTAAGCATTGCAAAAGTAATCCTCTCCCTATCAGAGGAACTATAGACCAAAAAATAACCTTCTAGAAGATCCAACCATTTATCTACAATATCTACATCTATTCGACCTTTAAATATAGGGATGTCAAAGTTAAATTATACCTTGAAGCGGGTGGCACCTTCGAAGTGACTATTGGATGAATATGTGTCGTTGGTGCGCTTTCGTCGAAGGATCTATGAAAAGCTTCTCTATTATATTTCTTTTTTCTGCTATGGAATGTCATTAGTGTCAGTGAGGACGATCTTCCGAAGGCTCAACCAGTTCATGTCCCAACTCCTTATACCCCAACCTCGTTTTGAACATGCACAAAAAATGAAGAAATATTAGACCACTCTAATATTGTTGATCCTGATTTGTGAAGGAACAAAATTGAATACAAATATAAACAGAAATAGAGGGTTATAATGAAACAAAACTGCAATTCATTAATAACAAAGTATTGAAAACTATTTACATGCAGAATGGAAATAAACTAGCTCGAGTGATGGTAGCTTACCTATGAGAAGAGATGTTGTGACTACATGCCTTTTGAACCATGTTGCAATGAGACTCAGATGTATTTTTATTATTAAGAAATAATGAAAAACCCTAAACATCCAAAAACCTAACCATAGGTGATGAAGCACCAAACATTTGTGCGCCCCATTGGGATTAGTCAGTACATCAACTTCCTGGGCTCGTAACTTTAAAATACGCTCTCCATTTAATGTGTATGATACCTTGCTAGAAATGTCTACCTAAGGACAACAATTTTTTATTACAGACTACTACCTATAACTATGGATGATCCCGATGGATCCATAAATAGAAGTGGTCTTGAAAATAGCTCAAAAATCAAAGTCCTCACATGGAAGGGAAACCGGGACCCAATCATAGCTCTTATTGCCCTGATTCCAATGGTCCAAATGACACTCAAATCCGATTTTGTATGCTCAAGTTATAGCTGGTCAAAGTTATGGTCAAACTTGGCCAAGTGGCAGTCACTAATGATGCAACAATTTGGTAAAGTCACAGTGCATGAAAAATGGTCGTTGGAATGGGATAATTTGTGCTATGTTTATAACACGTCCAAGCCAAAATGGGAAATGACAGGTTTTGAACCTAGTTTTCCCCCAACCGAATTCCAATCTTGTCAGCTATTACCAATGAGCCAAGACTCCTGCCTTGTTAACTCTAGCACACCAACATGTATTTAAACTCAATCAAATGCATTTGACTTAGACCGAAGAAGGGCGAAAAAATGAACCAGGAGCGACCATGGGAGTGAAACCATCAGCATGGGAATATCCAAGATGCTGAAAAGATTCATTTAGAGGGCAAGAGGTGCCAGTGTCAGAATTTGACAAGTTTATAATCGATTTTACAAGTTTTCTCACCAGGAAACCAACCGTGCAGAGTTTTGTTCTAGCCGATGTCGCCATTTTTAGGCCCTCATCCGAATTGCAGGTATAAGGGTCATTTTTGTAAATTTGCCTGTAACTAATTTCTTTGCTTCCACTTAATAAAAGAATGCCTCCCGCACTTTGAGCAGGGCCTAGAGACATAGACCACATTGGGTGAACTCCGTAATCAAATATTTTGTGTGCCTTTTATCTCATGGTTTCTTTATGATTTCCGCTTCTTTTTCACGTATTAAGTTACTTGGTTAATATGCTCTTTTATATGTAATTCTATATGCATCCTTGAAGTTAAAATATTTGGATCAAGTTTGGTATCAATCCAGGTCTTCTTGATTTATTTTCATGAGTTAATGCTAAATGGGAACAAGACCCAAAGAGGAGAATGAAAAAAGAAATCCTTTGATCCCAAAGTGGGGCATGCACCACAAAGACGAAACATGGAAGATGAAGAAGCTCAACTTGAGGAAGAGAGAAATTATCACAAGATCTTTTTCACTGTGTTAGAGAAAGTTGACAAGTTGTTTGCAAAGTATGAGAATACCATCAAGCCTGAGAAGAATTAGATCAATGACCATGCATCAGTAAATCATGAAGGTGGAAGAGGAGATCCTCTTGAACTGCCCTCTCCATCCTCTAGTGATAGTTCTTCTTCTTCTTCGTCTCATCATTCTAACATGCATCACAGGAATACATTTAAGAAGCCATTTTTAAAGCTAGATGTAAAGTTTGATTTGCCCACATATAATGGAGAATGTAATGCAAAGAAACTAAACAGTTGGATTAGACAAATCGAGGTTTATTTCCAAATTCAGTAGATCAAGGAAGGTGAGAAAAAGATCCAATTATCATCTCTTTGGTTGAGTGGCACCACTCTTGCCTGGTCGGAGAACAAGTTGCAAAAGGCAGAAAAAATGTGGGTAATCTCCTTTCTTCTTGGTCCAATTTTGTTTCTTCATTAAAAGATCAATTTTATCCTTTGGGTTATCGACAAAAGGATTTAATGGAATGGCAATATTTAAGGCAATGAAAGGGTCAAAATGTACAAAGGTTCACATAAGAGACTAGAAAACAAGCATTGGATTTGAGAGTTTCACTAGATTCACCAAAAACCATAACGAAGTATATTGGTGCTTGGCATAGTTACATCAAACATTCTTTGTTATTATTTGAGCCTACTACTATTGATGTGACCAATGTGAAAGCCATTCATCTTGAAATCAGGGGTAAGAATGATAAAGAAGAAAAACCAAATAAGTCATCTTTCAATCCTCATAATGGAAAGTTCAAAGGAAAAGGCAAGGGAAAGGACAAGAAGGTAGCTACAACTAAGAATGAGGAAGTAGCAAAGCCATCTTGCACACATTGCAAGAAGGAAGGCCATGGTGATGAACATTGTTGGAAGTTGCATCCAAAGTTGAAACAAAATATATTTCGTGGGAAGAACAAGCAAAAGACGGTGGCAACCATGCAACAGGACCTTGGATCTTAGTTTGGTGATGAGACATTGGTCACAAAAATGGGCACACAACGTACTATTTCTCTTCATGCTAGTGAAAATTTCCACAATAAACTAAAGGGAATTGAATTTTTCTACAATAGAGTCGTAATGAAACATACTAAAGTAGGAACCTTGTTTGATCCGAGCTCGCAAGAAAATTTGGTTTCAAAATCCTTGGTTAAAAT
Organism: Pinus taeda; assembly: GCA_000404065.3. NCBI lineage: Eukaryota > Viridiplantae > Streptophyta > Pinopsida > Pinales > Pinaceae > Pinus > Pinus taeda. The sequence continues at coordinate 53,274 of APFE030041609.1, forward strand.
GTTGGGATTAGAGACCAAGCCTCATCTGAAACCTTACCCTCTTGGTTGGGTGTGTGAAAAAGAAAAATTACATGTAACCAAGAAATGTAGAGCTAGATTTGTGATTGCATCCAAACAAGTAGATGAGGTTGATGTTGATGTTGATGTTGTACCCTTGGATATCTATGGTATTGTAGTGGGGAGTCCATTTTTGTATGATAGGAAAGAAATTTTCTTTTTCATGAAAACAAGTGTCATCTCATTAAATATCAGGTGGAATATATTTTTAGAGCTCATCGCGCCAAAGTCAGTGCCAATCTTGTAAGTGTATATCAAATGAAGAGACTGATTAATTCCAACAAATGGTGCTTGCTCATTGTTATACGATACTTATGATTGTAGACAAAAGTATGTCCCCTAGGTCAGTGGCTAACCTAGAACAAGAGAGAGACAAGGAACACAATGCTTTTCCTTAAAGTAAATACATAATGGAGTGAGGTGTACCTGGAATCGTTCACACACTTCACTCCTTCTTTAGCTTGGAAGCTCCAATTCCAATTGTGAATGCCAAAATTAGAACCTTCACAGTTAGATAACATAAGTGAAGAAACTACGAGATATATGTTGTATCATCTAAATACTTCATTCAATAGATCAACATGGTATTGAAATATATGAAATAATAAAATCACATATAAGAAAACAATGAATTATTTGCATTAACATAAATGGAAGGAGATTACAACCATAAGTAGCAGTTGATCTTGTAGAAGAGCTCCTCCAAGTGGTTGAATTGTCCTTTCCCTGTCACAATATGCACCTCCAATCACCCTAAATGCGTGAGATAATAACCACTCACTGCAACAACATAAGGGCATAATCACTCTCCAAAAGCCAACCCCAAAACACATCAAAGGCTGAGAATATTTAGAGAAGTAGGGTAAGTTAGGAGTTCTTATCCAATTACCAATCTAAGGTTTCAGATCCATCTTTGATGGAGGGATAATATGAAAGGATAAGTGGTGAAAACTCCAAGGTAGGGTAGGATAGGATCTAAATGTTTTATCAAAGGTAAGTAGTTAAAACAACTTCTGGAAACTCTTAGAAGGGGAAGCTTTCGGAATCCCACTCATTCTCTCGGATTTCTAAAAACAATGCAGGTGGAAAGGGGAGCAACCTGTTGGTGACCAACATGGGCCAAAGTGGAGCAACTGAGCATTGGTCCTAAAACTGGCTAAGATGATGTAGTTTAGGGCTGAAATTCTAGGGGATGAAGGAAAAATGCTTAGGGATTTGTGCAAGATGGTGACAAGGGGAAAATAGGATGTTGATTGATCCCATTAGGAGGCTCACTAATTGGATGTGTCAAATACCCTATAACACTCATTGTTGTGAGAGCAAAACATGTTGAGACATCTAAAGCTTTCCAAGGTTGTGATCCCACTCATAAAAAGGAATTGTATGAAATTGTTTCTAACTATGATGGGATTTTTCCGGAACCAAGTGGGTTGCCTCCAAAGTGTGAGATTCAACCTGAGATTCACTTGGAACAGGATGCTCCTTTACCCAACATTGGTATGCACAGGTTGTTAACCATTGAGATGGAGAAGATAAAGAAGAAGGTACACAAATTGTTTAACCAAGGGGTCATAACATCAATTTCTTCTGTATGTGACTCATCTGTCATGTTGGTGCCTAAAAAGGATGGCACATTGAGGATGTGCGTGGATTATACAGTATTCAACAAAATAATGGTGAAGAATTGGTACCCTCTTCCTCACATTGATGATTTGTTAGATCAATTGAAAAATGTTATATATTTCAAAAAAATAATGGAGGTGGATTACAATGGTGACAGACCGGGAAGAACCAGTTATTTTTGGTTAAAATAATGAACTTCAATTTATCCAAAGGTTAAAATTGAGGAATTCATGAAACCATCAAACAATAAAACATTTCGCATGGGTCACACATTAGATGAATTAATAAATATAAGTTCAAAAGGATAAGTAATCAAACTGAGTGAGTCTAAAGTAATGAATCTGAATTTTGGGAAATATTTTACTTTAAGATTACCTCACATGAAGAATAGAAGAAGGTACAGATAAGAGTTTTTTTATAAAGCATATATTCATCATTATTAATGGTCTCTGACATTGCTTTGATGCCAGCGAACCTGAACAGTACCCCAACAACGTTGTCCTTAATTCCATACAAGCATGGCCCCACTGCCAGTGACTGTCCATAGCCCCAACATGTTTACTTGTATTTCCCATGCTTCCCCTTTTGATCACCCTTTTGATAAGCACATTTGTGAGCTTAGTTAATGATGTACATGAGTGAAAAAGGTGGGATGGTAACATAAACTTATGCTAATGGATATAATGCTTCCATAATGTTGACTCCATATCCTTCCCCACGAATATCAATATGGAGGCTTTGTTTTTAATAAAGTGGAGGGATGGGAGGGATCCATCAAGTTAAAAGCATTTCATTTATTTCCTTGAAAAGATGAACTATATCACTTAGAAATGATGCATGTTCCTCCATGGAAAAGATTTAAAGCAAGAGGGCTTTATCATTCCATAAAGATATACTCATTGAAGAAGACAAAGTAGAAATTTCTCATGTATGTCGACGAATATTGGGCAAGAAAAAAAAATTCCTTCCACATAAATCTTGACGATATCACCCAAAATCAAACCATAACAAATAATAAAAAGGAAAAAAAAAATCCAAACTGAAACGAAAGAAACCAACAAACTCCAAAATGATTAATATGTAAGTATGAAGCTTATCATTATTAAATTTAAAAGTACATGTTAAAATAAATAAATCAAATGAGAATTTTCAGAAATAAAGAAAGTTGTTTCTTCAGTTGGATATGAAATTGGAATAGTTAAATTATGAGATATTTTTTTTACCTCATTTTAACTACAAAGATTCACATGAGATTATGTAATTTTTATGTTTAAAATGTATTTTTCAATACAATATATTCAAACACTCTTAAAATATTTGAAATATACAAATTACAAAACTCCTTTAGATAACCTAATTTACATGGTGTATCCAACCTATTTTATATATAATTAAAAAATATTTATATTTTAATTATTTAATATATAATAAGTTAGCTTATAAAATATTAAAATATTTAATATTTTTTTTAATATATCAAAATCCATTGCAAATAAATATAAACATTTATTTAAAACATATATTTAAATGATAAAAAATCGAACCTTTTCATTATCAAATCTTAAACAAGAAGTTGAAATCGATAAAATAAATAAATGAAGTTAGATATTTTTAGAAAGAGAGAAAAGGGAGTGTTTCTTAATATGCCTATGAAATTGGACAAATTAATTATTAGATATTTTTTTAACTTCAATTTAATTATAAAAATTTGTTTAATTTTCAGGTTTAAAATTATGGCCCAACTCCATTACATAACCTAGCTTAGTGGATGCAATTTGTTTATATGTAATTAGAATTGATGTATATTTTAGTCACTTAATATATAATATTTTAAATATTAATCTTTTAATATATCAAAATTATATATAGATTTATTTAAAAGAAAATATATAGATTTATTTAAAAAAAAATATAACACGAAAATAAAAATTTGAATATGAATCGCAATTCAAAGACTTTTAAATGCCACGCCATGGAGGACGTGTGACCAAAGAACTTAATGGATGCGTGCGTTCCATTGGAGATCGGGTAGTTCTTAAATTATAAAGGGGCGCGACTTCTGGTCTCGCATTCCTCCCTGTCTCGCAAAATGTTAATCCTAACATCCGTCCCAACTGTAGACTTCTAAAAATATGGTGATACGGTTGTTCGCCATTCAAATCACTTTTGTAGAGGTGTGCACATATAGTACTTCAAATCTACATAATTTAATAGATTTTGATCTACATAATTTAATAGATTTTGTGTATGATTTTATGTGGTGTGTTTTTAAACTTTTGATGGTGGGTGAGTTCAAGTTCATATTGGGTAACGGTTTTAATTTTAGTTGGGATTGTGACTTTAACATTAATTTTTATAGATTTTGTGTATGTTTTTATGTCTCGCGTGTTTTAATCTTTAATAGTGGGTGGGTTCAAGTTCATGTTGGATAATGGTTTTAATTTTAGTTGGGATTGTGATTTAACTTTATTTTTTTTTCCTTGGTTGCGGGTGACAGCACGCCACAATGGGCTGAGCCACATGGCTACCATGTGCCGCCCCGTGAACAATAAATACAGTAGGTACTCAGCCGTCAAAGGCTTATTATTGTGCGGTTCAAGCTCTAAGCATTCAATGCTGAGCAGATTGAAGGGATGGCGGCAGTTATTGGGCGCTTCAAACAAAGGAATGTTGAAAGGAATATTGAAGGATATCAAGGCAGGGCAATGCAGTTATCAGTCCATCGTCTCGGTGGTGTCAAGGAGCTTCGTTTGCAGAGCAATTCGACGCAGAGGCAGGCCTGCAGGGGGGCGTTGCGCACGCCACCACAAGCTGCCTTCTGGGCTTCTCGACCCTCCTTCTCAGGTGCCTGTTCTGAGCGAAAAAGGAAATTCGAGAGCTCCTCCGAAGGTCGGGTGGTAGACTCAGAGGTTCAGGAGGCGAACTCAGAGGTCTGGGCGGCAAACTCAAAGGCTTTGGGGGCAAATTCAAAGGTGTTGGCAGCGAATTCGGAGATACTGGGGGCTAATTCAGAGTTGCTGGGGGAGAATTCGAAGGCTTTGAGGGCGAAAACAGAGGTTCATTTGGAAAATTCAAAGGTGGTGGTGGTGCTGGGAAGGCTCTGGCGGCGAATTCTGGCTTCTGGGTGGCCTCACGAATCGCTCAAAGCAATCAAGGGAGAAGGAGAATTGCCCATGGCAAGGCTTCGACAAAGGCAACCTTGCAGGAGGGGTTCTGGTCGTGGCTCGTCCTCGCGCCCACCGGCAGAGAGGGAGCACCACCATTGCTGTTGCATCTATTGCTATCGGAGGGCAGGGGTCAAGCCACTCCAAGCTGGGCAATACCTGGAGGTTGGCATGGCAAGCGAAGGGGAGCCAGCCCTCCCTGCATTTGGCTCAGTGGTGTTCACCCTGGGCAAATCCTTGGACAATCCGGGAATTAATGCTCATGTTTCAGTGCTTTTTACTCAAGCTGCATTTGGCTCAGTGGTGTTCACCCTGGGCAAATCCTTGGACAATCTGGGAATTAATGCTCATGTTTCAGTGCTTTTTACTCAAGCTCCAGAAGGGATTGCAGGAGAGACGCCTCCAGGAATGGAGGATCCACCCCCAGAGGGCTCTGGTAAGGCATGCCCCTTGCCGCCTTCATCATGTGGGGAGGGCACCTCAGGGAAGGAGATCATGGCCGATTCCTCCATCCCCCCGACGAAGAAGTCTCCAAACTCAGAACAGGCCAAGTGGGCCGCCATGTGGGAGGGTATCCCTGAGGGTCTGGGATGGTGCACCATTGTGGAGGAGAAGCCTCCTGAAGACAATTGACCTTCCCACGCGCGCACCAGCAACGGCCAATTCCACTTAGCTCGGGTCCAGAATTTTGTATGCTGCGGGTTACGCGGTTCAGGTTAGCATTTTGTCTGTTCTCTTGCAGTTTTTCATAGTGTCCAGTTCATTTTGGTCGTGTTTCGTATCAGTGTGTCTTGTTTGTATCATTCCCCAGTCTGTCAATGATGACCGCCCCTACGCGGGCAGGATTGCTTATGAGTAAATCAATGAGTCTAGGTCTGTTTTTTGGCATTTTGGAACGGTTTCCTGCCTCAGTTGGTCTTTTCAGAGGAATTATGAAAGCATTGTTGATGCTACCCCTGCGTGGGAGCTTTTTGAGTCAATCTAGTTCAACCAAGGCGCCACTAGCGGCCATGGAAGTCCTGCTTCACTGTCTGTAAAAATTTCACTGTACATATAATATAAAAGCTAGCTAGTTTTACCGAGAAAAAAAAAAACTTTATTTTTTGATATTTGTTTGATTTTTATTCCGGAGTTTGAAGATGAATGGAGGTTTTGGAAAATCTTTACTTTCTTTCCACTACATTTGAGGCCAATTACATTAAATAACTTAGCTTATATAGAGTATTTAATTTATTTTAATTAAAGAAAAATTGTTGGAAATTATATAATTCTTTTATTTAAAATGTATTTTTAAATTGGAAAGGTACAAAAACAAAGAGAGGCACATATCTTAGAGCATTTCACATCTACATAATTAAATAAATTTTGTGCATGATTTTATGTTTGGTATGTTTTTAAACATGCAAATGAGTTTTCCAATGATATGGGGATACAAAGAGAGACACATATCTTAGAGTACTTCACATTTACATAACTAAATAGATTTTGTGGATGATTGCATGTTTGACATGTTTTTAAACATGCAAATCAGTTTTCAATATCTATATCAAATAATTATTAATCTCTATATATTTTAAGATATTTGTATTTCTAAAGATTTGAGATATTTGTATTTCTAAAGATTTGATCCCTCTAGGAGAATGGTAGATCTGGATTTTAATATAAAATTATTATTTTAACATAGGGTTATTTTTATTTTTATTCCAAACTTTACACCCAACACAAATTGATGTAAAAAATACTAATCTAGATTTTCTAATTTAACATAGATTTTTCTTAAACAAGTCAAAATGTTTACAGTACAAAGACATTACATCTCTTGCATATTAGACTAAAACACTTTTAGTCACAATGAACATTTATCATATAATTATAAGAAGAAATTTTGGCGTAAATCACATTCAGTAAATCAATGTCTACGCGTTTCGAACCAACTAGTGTGGTTCATCATCAGGACAAGTTGAAGAAACAGATCCAGCTTTGCATGTTAACTACTCTGCGCAGAGGCTCCAACGGTTAGCTGTTGGAGGCTCTACGCAGACTATTTAACATGCAAAGCTGGATCTGTTTCTTCAACTTGTCCTGATGATAAACCACACTAGTTGATTCGAAACGCGTCGACATTGATTTTTTGAATGTGATTTATGCCGAAATTTCTTCTTATAATTGTTATGGATCACAGAAGCCTCAATTCAACCATTTATCATATATTTAAATAATAAATGAATAAAAATAAAACCTTATCATTATTAAATCTAATCTTAAAATAAATGTAAAAATAAATAATAAACAATTTTATCTTGAAATATCATATCTTATATCTTAAAGTACATGTTGAAATAAATAATAAAACTTTTTATTTTGGAGTTTAATGGAATTTTGATCCAACAACACTATTATGGTACACCATAAGGCATATTAATATGGTTTTTTAGATTTGTCCATATGTTCTTTCAGATTTGTCCTCCCACTATGATCAAAGAAAACAATAAATACATAGAGAGGTGTTGTTTCTTTAGTTACATTGGAACAATTTATCAATAAGATATTAAATTAAAAAGTATATGTTGAAATAAATAATTAAATTGAGAAATTTAAGAAATGGAAAAAGAGAGATTGCTTCTTGGCTATATATGTTTAATTATTCGATATATTTTTTTCTACTAAATTTAATTATAAAAATTTGCATGAGATTGTATAATTTTTACATTTAAAATATATTTTAAGGCAATGTATGTAGAGTTTTTTGAAATGTTCAAAATATATAAATTTCAAAATCCAAATTTATTATTCTATGAAATTTTAATCAGATTAAAAAAAAATCAAACAAAAAAATATATATTACATGAAATTAAAAAAATGCCTATTCGCCCAACAACAAAAAAATGCTAAGAATCTAGCCATTATTTTTTTCAAGAAATCTGGCAGTAGCAGTTTCTCAACACTGTTTTTGTCTGTTGAAATGGATTAATTAACACCATCAAAACTACCCAAAATCTTGAAACTGCCTAATTTAATTAAAATCTTGCTAAAAAATTATATAATTTTAATTTTAAAGAAAAATTGGAAACCTTATTAAACTGAGGCTTTAAAAAATTGAATATGAATCACTATACAAAAAGGTAACATAGACTTTTTCACAAATCAAAACGGTTTAAAAGCCATGCCATGGAGGACCCTGAGTGGATGCTTGCCTTCCGTTGGAGATGGAGGAGTCCACCTCCACGAACCTGTCCTTAAATTATAAACAAGCGCTACTTCTGGTTCTAGTTTGCCAATGTAACAGTTCCACCATGGTAAGAGGCAGAGGTGATCCCCTACCCGTATGCAATCAAAGCATTCCTGCATGCTGGGCAAAACGTTAATCCTAAAATCCTCCCACGGCGGTCTCCCACTCTCCTCCAACCTTATAGTCTTAAAGTCCTCCCATATCGATTCAGGCACCCTTGCAATCTCCTTCCACGTCCAGGGCGATGAACCGATTGGGGCGCGGCGGTGGTCACTCTCAAACTCCCAAATACGAATCCCTTCTCTCATCGCTGCAACGACGAGTAGGCGCGACCCGCATGTGACAAGCCGAGGTGAGGAGAGGCGATCATTAAGCAGCTCTTCAGGGAAGGGCGCAAGAAGTAGGGGCACCGGCGTTTCTGCGTCTCTAGTAACATTTGACGGCATGCTGAAACCCACAATACCCAACGGTTCCTGAGGAAGGTGCCCTAAAATGTAGAACGCACCATCGCAATAAACCATACGGCGTTTGACTGTAAAATTCTGTACCTCGAAGAATCTCAATTCAGGCGGCAGACGTCCCGCGATATTCCATGTCATTTCACTGGAATCGTAGAGTTCCACTAAACATCCTGCCGCCCTGCCGGCTTGCCCCAACACCACCACTTTAAAAATGTTTTCCGGTTGCCCGTCGCCATCAACCACGATTGACTTATCGATAATGGTCGTTATCAATGACATGGGGGCAAGCTCGATTGAAGTCCCCGTATAAGGATTGCAAACGCGAATATCGGGGTGCACATACGTTTGTAGAAGGATCTTGAAGTTCACCAAGAGTAAGCCTGCCGCTGATGATCTACAGGTGACTTCAACAGCGCCGACGCGGGGACCTAGTTCCTCGGTTAGGAAACCAAGGGAGAAGCAGTGTTTCCATGTCCATTTGTAGAAGTCGAAAGCCAAACAAGGAATTTCCGCACTCGAAGAGCAGAGTAGCAAACATGGCTGCTTGTTGATGCGTGTCTCTGCCCATGTACTCGTTAAGAAGTATTTAGATGAAAGGATAGCGTTCCATTTTTGGCACACTCTCCGATACCTGTAGACAAATTCCGCGGGTAACCATGCAAATATATTCCTTTCCAAATCTTGAGGAAAATCGTTCCAGTCAAAATCAGCAGCTTCCCTTTCCATTTTTGTTTTGGTGCAACTGCGTGAGAACCGAATTAAATGTAGATAAATGTTTTTCGGATTAATCACATCATTAAGATTTGGTGGTAGTTTCGAACCAACTAATATGATTTATCTTCAGGGCAAAGTGAAAAAATCATACAATCACTAAGAATAAATAGCAGAGATGCATCATAGCTCAAGGTTAGCGGTTTAAGAATGAATAGTAACGATGCATCATAAACCTAGCCGACATCATAGCCCTAGCCGTAGGTAAATAGAAATTCTAAAAAGCTAGAATGGTATTATTTAATATTTTAGTTATTTTAAATATAGTTATAAATTAGTTGTTATGATAAATAATCATAATAAGTACTTAAGAAAGTTAGAATAAATTCTTTAATAAAAAGAGGATGGGAGATTATATAATAATAAAATAAAAAGTTGTTATATAATTTTAATTAATAATTAGTCTATAAGGTTAAGAGTAGGATTCAAAATATTTAAAAGGGATAGGAAGACAGAGACAAGATGATCATAAGGAGAGCGTTGGAATACAAATCTTACTCAATTTCCAACCATCGTCTCTGTTGAGATTTCCGCCATTCCTTTCAATTTTGATCACCTCGCGAAGCTTCCTATGGTGGAAATGATCAACCCTAGCAATGATTCTAGAATCCTCAATACAAATATGGTGTTTCGATTTCTCTGCATGCTCAGCCAGAGCCGAAGAGCGGGAACGATTGTGTCTTATGTCTGCAGCGTGCTCATGGATCCTCTCATTAATTCATTGACTCGTTTCTCCAATATAAGGAATACTGCAAGAGCATGGAACCAGGTAAACTCCTTTCATGACGTTTGGGTCGATAGGGTTAACCGAAGCAAGAGAATTTCTAATGGTCCTCAGAGGTTTGAACAAAGAGGACGCATTATTCCTTCTAAGGATATGGGTAATCCTATCTGTGGTCTCTTAAACTGTTTTTTAATCTCATAGACGTTAAATATTATTCATGCAATAATAATAATAATCAAGTCATCATAATTCTTCACTTTCTTGAAATGTTATAATCACTAAAAACAATGTCACTTTCTTGAAGTGTTATAATCACTAAAAACAATTATAAGGAAGTTAAGTGAAACATATAACTTTAACACTTTTTTCTTGGCTACCGTGTCTAAAGTTTGGAAGATTCCATATGTGAAGTTTCATTTTTACTAAATGAAGATGAAGGGAAAATTGTAATATATATATATATATATAGATATATAGGCTCCTTTCCTTCAGAGCATTAATAATTTGACAAAACCTACACCTCACTCACATAACAAAATCTATAGTCGGAATAACATCTGTCAAAATAGAGTGGCTAATTGAAGATGGGAGGGTTTTCAGGCTAGGACCATTTGTGGTCAAGCTCAGAAGATGTAGTACAGTTCCAGCTTCTCCCACCGTAATGAACCCGCTTCTACTGCACAGCCCATCACCCACCTCAGATTCTCTAATGAGCATGATCACATGTGACATTTTCTTGCTGAAGTGTTTGTTTTTTAGCTAAGTTGTATTACACCCACCACTATCGCCATTACATTTACAGCTACGGGAGCCCCATCACCTCTGCACGAAGCTGGCGCAAATCGGTTGTGACAGTTATGGAAGAACTAATAGATTATTCGGCGGATTTGTTGGAGGACATGCCTATCTGGACACAACACAATTGTTCTCTGACTGGTTTTTTTTCCTTCAACAACAAACTTTTTGAAGTTGTCAATGCTTTTCCCTCCATCTCCGACACCAAGGTCTCCTCTGTAACCATCCCGGAAGATGCCTTGTCTCTACCAGACCTCATCTCTTAGCCCTTATCACCTTCCTCGCTCAGTTTCGTGGACCTCCCACCAAACCCTAGCGATCAAACCCTCTCGGAGGTCCTGGTTTTGAATTCGCCATTGACTGATTCATGCCACCCTTCGATGGACCACCTCTCGGCTTCAAAACCTCCTGTGTCTGCCCTAATCACTCCGCCGACCTCGTCCGCTTCATGATCGAAAATGAATCCAAAAACCCTATAAGTCTTCAAAATATTTCAAAAGATCAAAACTATCACATTAGGATAAACTCTTAAAAAGGTGGATAACACTATCAGGAGGCAAAAGCATAGAGAAATCATTGAAAAACAAAGTATCGGTGGTTTAAAGCAAGTTTGCATAGGAGTCGTCAGATCTGGCCGATCAACGGTCTAGATTCGATTGGCAAATCGTAATTGGCAGTGGCAAAGGGAGGCTATCGGCAGAGACCACCAGAAATACGCGACAACGATTAGCGGGTTCAATGAGGACCGTCAATCAAGTGCGTAGATTAACAACCCATGTTGCATCGCAATATCACATCGGCAAACCACAGTGGAGCGATTACAATCGGCCTGGGGAAAGTGCGATATGCGATTGCGATCGATCGCATCGCAATGTCGCATCGGAACATTTCAATGCAGTGGGGTCGATAATAACTATGACTGTGATAGCCGGACCCAATAAAGATTGTGAATGATATCTGATAACATTTCAAGTCTGGGAAACAGGGTTTTCATTTGTATTTTACATTTTTGTTAAATAAACGAAATGCAAAGGAAAAGGTGTCGGATGTGATATTACGAACCTGAAAGGGTTTATCAATGTTGTTATATATGATTTCAAGTCCGATAAAGTCATTTTTCGGGGTTTTCCAATGTTTTTAATGTATTCTCAATAAAAAGGGAAATCACGATATGAGCGGGATTTCAAGTGGCCCAAGGGTTGTAAGTGGTTTGGGTTGGGCTCCACCCGATCCCATCTAATGGTTGCCATGTGTCTAGGCTAAGGAAAGTGAAAGCCACCCTCACTGGGTGGTTAACCCCCATATGAAAGGGCCGCCCGAAATGAACCACAGTCGTTGGATCCAGATCTTCCAGATCAACAGAGGAGATGCGATGCCAGTATACATGCGGAACTGATAGGATTATAAGGCGGATTTATGGATATTTGAAGTCCAATAGATAGTTTTTGGTAGACTTTTCCTATGTTTGAATGCGTTCCTCTATGTAAATAGAAAACGACGAATTTTGGGATTTCAACGGCCCAATGACCCATTCTGTTACAGTACAGGTGGCCACCATCTCTAGAAGCATTTAGAAATGATTGCTAACACTCAAAAAGGGATCTAAACCGACAGAGTTCAGGGAGCCAAAGAGCCCAAAAATGTGAAATGAACAAATAGTGCATATTGGCTTTAAAGCCACAGACAGAGAGCAAACAGAGACAAGCAGTACTGAGACAGAGTAACAGAGATAGAGAGTCAGTGAGGAGAGTCTGTGTACTCAGAAGAAACTTGGGGGATCCAAGTAAAGCCTTATTGTTTTGTATATGTTGTGTGAGGCTCAAATTAAGCTCACTATTGTAAAACTCTATTTTTGAAGACATAATAGAGAGGTCACCGCTGAAGGCTGGACCAGGAGACATATCTGAGGAGTGTTGGGTGAACTCCTTATTAACTTGTTGTGGTTATGTGTGTTGTATATTATGTTCTTTAACTCCTTCATTGTCTATGCATTTCTGAATCTCATCGATCTATTGCACAAAGTAACATATGAAAGTCCATGCACATGAGTCTATAATACCTTAATAATTATTTAAGATCTCTTTATCAGATCAAGTGGTATCAGAGCTTTAGGTTTACTAAGGTTAGACAAGCTTGTGCTGGATTGTTGAATGCTAACTAGGTCAAATCTCAAATTAGGAGAAGGAGAACTGGTTGAGACTAACCCCGAAATTGGAAGAGTCTATCTTAGGAGGAAAATGGTAGGAGAAATTCCCTTGGAATCAAACTCTTAGTTCATGGACAATTTCATGACCGTGAGAGCCATGGTAGAAAAGATGTATCGAGAATTTAAGAAAGGTCGAAGTGAAGATACTTCAACCTCCAAACAAGACAAAGGAACAGTGGAACCTCTTCTAGATGGCCATTTAGAAGGAAAATGGAAAGGAAAAGAGCCTCATCTATCAACACCTCATTCTAGCCCTTTGATTAAATTAGATGTAAAATTTGATTTGCCAATATATGATGGAGAGTTAAATGCAGAAAAGCTAGATAACTGGATTATACAGATTGATGTGTATTGCAGGGTGCGGAACATGGATTAAGAAAGGAGAAAGATTCAGCTGGCCAACCTTCACCTTGGAAGAACTGCCCTAGTGTGGTGGGAAGGCAGGACACAAGCTGATTTGAAGAATCATGGTAAAATTCTTTCTACCTCGAGTGAATTTGTTTCTGCCATTAAAAAACAATTCTATCCACTAGCTTATATGCAGCAAGAAATGATGAGTTGGCAAACTCTTCGCTGGCTAAAAGGGAAAAGTGTACAAAGCTATACCCAAGAATTTAGAAAAAGAGCTTTAATTCTATGCATTTCTCTAGACTCACCTGAAACTTTGCTGAAGTATATAGGTGGTCTACATAGCTATTTGAGGCACACCATTCTCATTTTTAACCCCACTAGCATAGATGAGGTATCCGTTCAAGCTACACAGCTAGAGGCTAGAGGCAAGAATGTGAACCCAGAGATTGGGGGATCATCAAAACCCACTACAAGCAAGAACAAGGAAAAGAGGAAGCAGAAATGGAAAGAGATGAAGGCAAACACTGTATAGAAAGACAAACCTTCATGCACTCACTGTAAGAAGGATGGACATGATGATGAACATTGCTAGTCTTTGCATCTAGAGCTGAAACCCAAGAAGTTTGATGGCAAGAAGAAGAAGACTGCTGCTGCTATTCAGAAATATTTTGGGTTAGACTCAGGTGATGAAACAATAGTCACAGTTGCAGGTATAAAAGGTAAAATTTTTGAAGCATCTAATAGTAATTATGCACAATCTATTGATAATGAAGAAAATGAGAGGAAAAGACATAAGCTTTTTCATATTAGAGTTATTTCCAAGCATCAAAAGATTGATACTTTATTTGACAATGGTTCACAAGTAAACTTGATTTCTGAAGCAATTATAAAGAAGTTGGGACTACTAACCACACCTCACAAGAAGCCATATCCATTAGGTTGGGTAAGTGATAAAGCAAAGCTGAATAGAAAATATAAACTTAGGTTTTCTTTTGTGTCAGCCTTTGTAGATGAGGTTGAGTTAGATATAGTTCCTTTGGATATATGAGGTATTGTTTTAGGAAGTCCTTACTTGTATGATAGAAAAGCCATTTTCTATAGAACTGAAAATAAGTATCAACTCACAAAATATGGAATAGAATATATTGGAAGAGCTCATCAGTTGAAAAATAACTACACTCTCATTAACTCAGGGTAGATGAAAAGAATTCTAAATTCATGCAAGAAATTTTTACTAATGGTTGTAAAGGAAAAGGCCCCTAATAAAACCATGTATTTGAAGGTTGTGATGGTAAACAGAAAGATGATTTAGAAAAAGTTGTTTCAGAATATGATATCCTATTTCAAGAACCTAAAGGTCTGCCACCCAAAAGGGAAATTGTACATGATATTCATTTGCAACAAGATGCTCCATTTCGTAACATCGAAATGTGTAGGTTATCCGCTTTAGAGAATGCAGAGATCAAGAATTAGGTACACGAGCTGCTCGACAAATGGTTCATAAGGCCAAGCACATCACCATGTGGATCTCCAATTGTATTGGTGAGAAAGAAAGATGGTTTGTGGAGGATGTGCATTGACTACAAAGCACTGAATAAAATAACAATCAAGAATCGTTATCCTCTTCCTCACATAGACGATCTCTTAGATCAACTGAAAGAGGTTGTATACTTTTCAAAGTTGGAATTGCGCAATGGCTATCATCAGGTCAGAGTAGCAGAGCAAGATGCATGGAAGACTACTTTCAAAACAAAGCAAGGGTTGTATGAATGGATAGTTATGCCTTTTGGCTTAACTAATGCTCCTGCAACTTTCATGAGAGTAATGAATGATGTACTTATGCCTTTTATTGATGATTTTGTAATTGTATATTTAGATGACATTCTTGTTTTCAGTAAAACATGGGAATAACATTTGAAGCATGTAAAGCAGACTCTAGATGTTTTGAAAAGAGAAAATTTGTATGTTAAATTATCAAAATGTGAATTTGTCAAAAAAAATTTGAATTGTTTGGGTCATATTGTAGGGGGTGGTGAATTGAAGATAGATCCCTATAAGGTTGAATTCATTTTGAACTGGGCTAAACCCAAATCTGCTATAGAAGTTAGAAGCTTCCTAGGAGCATCACAATATTGGAGAAAGTTTATTGCTAACTTTTCCTTGATTGCAACTCCCTTACATGCTTTAACGGGATTGAACAAGGTGTTTCAGTGGGGAGGCAAACGGCTGAAAGCCTTCGACACCTTGAAATAAAATATTACTACAACACCAGTACTAGCATTGCCAGATCTTCAAAGACGATTTGAGATTGAAATAGATGCTAGTGACTATGCTATGGGAGCAGTGTTAATGCAGCATGTTAAAATCATATGTTATCATTCTGAGACATTTAATTCTGCATTAGTTAATTATCCCACAGATGATAAAGAATTGTATGCATGACTACAGGGTGTGAAAAATTGGAAGCATTACCTAATGGGCAAAGAAACAGTTATACATACTGATCATCAACCACTTCAATATTTACAGTCACAAACTAAGTTGCATCAATCAACACACTATTGGTGAATGGGTTTTGTACAACAGTTTCATCTTGTCATCAAATATAAGAAATGCATACACAATAAGGTTGCACATATGTTATCCAAACCAATTTTAAATGCATCTACTATACTTAAGCATAATTCAGTATTGCATGCAAGCCACATTGAACAATATGCTCAAGATGTAGATTTTAAGGATGTATATACAACTTTAAGTCATGGAAATCAAGTAGAAGAATTGGATTATCATGTTAAGGACCAACTCCTATATCATTTAGGAAATTTATGCATTCCTTAAACTAAAAGAGTTAATATAATCTAAGAAGCACACACTTCTCTAATATCAGGTCATTTTGGTGTAAGTAAAATAGTTGCACAATTGCAAAGATTCTGTTATTGGCCAAGAATGCATGAAACAGTTTCTAGATATATTAAAGGGTGTACCATGTGTGCTAAAAGCAAGCCCGGCAATAGAAAACTAGGCTTGTACACTCCACTTCCAGTTCCTTCTCATCCTTGGGAAAGTGTTTCCATGGACTTTGTTGGGGGACTGCCAAAAGTGTAGAAAAGGCCATGACTATTTATATGTTATTGTAGATAGGTTCAACATAATGTGTATTTTAATACCTTGTAACGAGCATATTATAACTGAGTGAACAACAAAGTTGTTCTTTCAGTGGGTTCATTTTGGGTTACCCACTTCTACTATCTTTGATTGAGATTCTCGATTTGTTGGGAAGTTTTGGTCAAGTCTATGGGAGTTAATGGACACCAGACTGAAGAAGAGCACAACATTGCATCCACAAATAGATGGCTAAATAGAGGTGGTCAATAGGACAGTGATCCAGTTTCTCAGAGGCTATTGTAGCAAGCATCCCAAGCTTTGGGATGAACATTTATGTTATGTGCAACATGCTTACAACCGTGCTAAACATTTTTCTACACAGAGATCTCCTTTTGAGACTTGTTTTTGTTTTATACCAAGGTCTCCCTTGGATTTTGTCTTTAGTAAAGACATAGAAGTTGATGGACACAGTGATGTGGAAAAAGTAACCAAGTTCGTTGAACAGATTGAAGAAATTCACCAGACAGTGCAGGAACAACTAGAAAAGAGCAAAGCCAAGCACAAGGCAAGGCATGATAAGCATCGAACTGAGCATAGCTTCCAAGTTGGTGATCAAGTTTGGCTGTACATCAGAAAGGATAGAATGCAAGGTGAAGGTAAGAAGATGAAGCCAATAAGGTATGCACCTTTCAAGATACTTGAGAAAATTGGTGAGAATGCTTTTCACCTTGATTTGCCAGCTTACATGCACATCTATTAAGTAGTTAATGAAGAGAACTTGAGACTATTTGAACCTTCATTGATTGAATATCCTGAAGAGAAAATTCATTTGCCTTCTATTGATGATCTGTTGCCTGAATATCTCAATGAGTTGTAGGAAGATACAGTTCTAGACAGGAAGGTGAGAACTACACGTAGAGGGGATGTTGAGTACCTCAGAATTGGACTCAAAGTTTCAAAACCAAGCATTACAAGATGGATAGAGATTGGACAAGTGAGGAAGTTGTATTCTCACTTGATTGATGCTTAAAAACTAACTTTTGGTGGTCCAAAAGCCTTTTTAGTGGGAAGGCATGATCCAAAATGGATCCAAAAACCCTCTAAGTCTTCAAAATCTTTCAAAAGATCAAAACTATCGCATAAGGATAAAATCTTAAAAAGGTGGATAACACTATCAGGAGGCAAAAACATAGAGAAATCATTGAAAAATAGAGTATGGATGGTTTAAATAAACTTTGCATAGGAGTGGTCGAATCTCGCAGATCAATGGTCTAGATCTGATCGGCGAATTGTAATCAATAGTGGAAAAGGGAGGCTATCGGCAAAGACCACATGAAATACGCGATAGTGGTCAACGGGGTCAAAAAGGACCATCGATCAAGTGCATAGATCGATGGCCCACGTTGCATTGCAATATCGTGTCAGCAAGCCAGAGTGGAGTGATTACAACCGGCTCGGGGCATGTGCAATATGTGATTGCGATCAATCGCATCGCAATATCACATCGGAACATTTCAATGGAGCTGGGCCAATAATAACTATGACTATGATAGTTGGACTCGATAAAGATTATGAATGATATTTGATAACATTTCAAGTCCGGAAAATAGGGCTTTCATTTGTATTTTTCATTTTCGTTAAATAAACGAAATGTAAAGGAAAAGGTGCCGATGCGATATTACAGACCTGAAAGGGTTTATCAATGCTGTTATATATGATTTCAAGTCCGATAAAGCCATTTTTCAAGGTTTTTCAATGTTTTTAATGTATTCTCAATACAAAGGGAAATCACGATATGAGCGGGATTTTGGGCGGGCCAAGGGCAGTAAGTGGTTTGGCTCGGGCTTCGCCCGATCCCATACAATGTCTACCACGTGTCCAGGCTGAGGAGAGAGAAAACCACCCTCATTAGGTGGTTAACCCCCATATGAAAGGGCCGCCTAAAACAAACCACAGTCATTGGATTTGAATATCCCAAATCAACGGTGGAGATGCGATGACGGTATACAAGCGGACCCGATAGGAGTATAATGCGGATTTATGGATATTTGAAGTCTGATAGACAGTGTTTAGTGGACTTTTCCTGTGTGAAAGCATTTCTCTATGTAAATAGAAAACGACCAATTTTAGGATTTCAATGGCCCGATGATCCATTCCTTTACAGTATAGGAGGCCACCATCCTTGGAAGTGTTTAGCAATGATTGCTAACGCTTAGAAAGCGATTTGAGTGAACAAAGGTCAAGAAGTCAGAGAGCCCGAGAAGGTGAAATGAACATACAACGCAGATTGGCTTTAAAGACACAGATAGAGAGAAAACAGAGACAAGCAGTGTTGAGACAGAGTAACAGAGACAGAGAGTCAGTGAGGAGAGTCTGTCTGCTCAGAAGAAACTTGGGGGATCCAAGTAAAGCCTTATTGTTTTGTATCTATTGTGTGAGGTTCAAATTGAGCTCACTGTTGTAGAACTTTATTTTTGAAGACATAATAGATAGGTCACCACTGAAGGCTAGACCAGGAGATGTAGCCTAGGAGTGTTGGGTGAACTCCTTATTAAACTTGTTGTGTTTATGTGTGTTGTATATTATGTTATTTAACTGCTTCATTGTCTATGTATTTCGTAATCTTATCGATCCATTGAACAAAGTAACATAGGGAAATCCATGCACATGAGTCTGTAATACCTTAATAATTGTTTAAGATCTCATTATCAGATTACTCCTCCACTGGGTAACCTCATAGGAATTTCCCCCATTTCAAGCATTTTTTCCTCTGTGCCATTGACGACTCTGCCTGGATCTAGGGTTCCCCCACACTCGATGGTAGTGTAGCAGCACACCAAAGCAGAGAGAACAAGGGCATCTAGGAAGAAGAAGTTCCTCGAGATAAAAGTTTGCGAGGTATTCCTCAAACTGACTAAGGACACGCAACTGCTTGACTCCATGGATACAACTGAGAAGGTTTTAGTAGGTCAAGTCCAAGGCATACATTATAGTGTAGAGAGGCTATAACAATGGGCATCTGAGGTTTTGGGCCATCACCTAAACGACCCTCCTTTCGTACATACCTTTGTAAAAGGCTGGTTTGCTCTACGTTTTGATAGGTCGAAACACACCAATTAGGTGCTCTCCACGATATGGCATATTGATTAGGCGATGGTTCTTCTGTCAATATGGACTCCCTTGTTCAATCCAGAATAAGAAAGGGTGGATGTTGGCCCCCTCTAGGTCCACCTCCCTAGTTTACCGCTACATTTTTGGATGGAGGACGTTTTTAGGTGCATTGGAAATGCCCTGGGTACCTTTTTAACATTTGATAAATCCTACTAGACCACTGGGTGTATGGCATATGTAAGGATATTGGTGCATATGGATACTACGGACGATTTGTTGGAGCATATCAACATTCAATGGAGAAATTCCACCAAGAGAGAGACTCTTGACTATGAGGGAGTCCCTTTCAAGTGCAGGAGATGCCACAAAGTTGGGCATTTATTCAAGGACTCCCCTCTTAATGGGCAAGAAAACAGGAAGGCACCCTGGAAAGGAAACACCAGTTCAGGCATTGCCGAAGCATGGGGAACAACCCCATCATGATGATTTAGAATTCCAGGTGGAACCTTCAGCCAAGGAAGTGGCCCCCTCATAGCCTATCCCAAAAAAGCGAAGCAGACCTCCACATAGACCACATTCTCTTCCACACACTAGATCCGAGGCAGCGACCGAGGATGCGAACACTTCGGGTAAGCACATTTCCACATCTGTTCCCTCACATTTAAGCTATTATGTTCTTGATTTTATTATTTCAGGCCCTTGCATTGGTTTGGGATCAACTCCCCTCCCCTCATCCTCTATCCCCTTGTCCTACCCTCTTGGTTCCCCCCTTTCCTCCTTCTTCCCCACCCCTACCACCCTTTCTACATCACTTTCACTTCCTCCATTTGCATTTGTCTCTTGTCTCCCCTCCATTGGGTATATGATCCAATCTAAGACTAAGTGTCAGGTATCAGACCACGTTGAGATCAACCTTGTCCCCTCCCCTCTTCCGCTTAAGATCCCGCATCATCGACCTTCCACTCTTATTAAAGCACAAAGCCTGGCTGGAGATGAGATTGCATCGAGTAGACATGCTACCATCCTTGGGGTACTTAGAGAAATAGATGTCCCCATAGTGCCCACCCCATGAAGATTGTCTCATTTAACTATAGAGGGCTAGCTAGGCTTGATAAAAAATTAGCACTTTGTTGGTTACTTTCTGTCGACCCTTTATATATCATATTCTTACAGGAAACTCTTGGACCTAATGATGCCATATCTCACACCCTTGGAACAATGCTACCTAGATGGGCATTTACTTGTCTTGATTCCCATGGTAGATATAGGGGTATAACAATGGGATACAATTCCTGCTCCATAAAACTACTCAACTGTTAGGGAGGGTCTGAGCACATCAGAGTAGATATACACTCAGCAGATCTGGGTATGGATTTTCAAATCTTCAACATTTGTGGAATGTGTCACCACAGGATCGATTTCTAGGACAAATTACTGGGATCTAACATTTTACAACTGGACACTATCATTTTGGGTGGAGATCTTAACTTCTCAATCGGCCACTCTGAATCCTAGGGTCATCGAGCACAAAGAGATCCTCTTTCATAATACTTTGAAACTACTTTGGAATCCCACCATCTAATAGACATCCCCTCTGCAAATATCCAAGCAACTTGGGGGAACAATAGGATAGGGGATGATAGCCAGGCTCGCAGACTAGATCATTTTCTAGTCAAGGAGAATTTATTGGAATATGGCTACAATATCAGATAATGGGTGGGATTGGGAGGTATCTCCTATCACCTATCAATATACATGGAAATAGATGGGGATCGGGCTAAACCCAAAGGTCCATATAAATTTTGCTCAGCTTGG
Organism: Pinus taeda; assembly: GCA_000404065.3. Lineage (NCBI taxonomy): Eukaryota > Viridiplantae > Streptophyta > Pinopsida > Pinales > Pinaceae > Pinus > Pinus taeda. Next base: position 74,689 of record APFE030041609.1, read on the forward strand.
TTGAAGGAAGCCTCTTGCATTCATATGGTCACAGAATTTTGGATGTCCAACCCACCTAGGGTTGGGGAGAAAATTATAAATGGTTTTCGACACACAATAAAAGAATCTTGGATGATCAATCCCTAAGGTAGATCGAAGCTGACATAGCAGCATTTGAAAATAATCAAGGAGGGATATATAGATCAACTGAACATAAGGATAGGATCTCCTCACTTTACACAGCCAGAGGAAAAATTCTTAAGGACCGCAAAGAAGTCAGGAGACTAAGAAGTAGGGAAATTTTGATGCAGGATGGGGATGATAATACTAAGTTCTATTACAAATACTCCAATGGGAGGAAGGCTATTAACACAATCTGGCAGCTAAAGGATGATCATGGCCATTCTATCAACACCTTCTTGCATCTGGCATCACTGGCAACCTCATATTTCAAAAAAATCTACAGTGCTCCTCACGAAGCAAACCTGGCTGAAATTATTCAAGTGACACAACTCTTTCCACGATTTGTGGATCAAGAGTGTTATCCGGGAATAGTATCCACCCAGATGCTGCTATTCCCACTAAGATGGGTGGCTATCTTAGAAACAAACAATCAAAGTCTACTATTGTTTCCTCTTATGAAAAGAGATGAGAGGATAACCAAGAGGGCCAACCTGAGTCTTGTGTTTGATTTCCTCTCCTTCTTGATAGAGTTTCGCCGCTTCTTCTTTGTCTGCCTAGCTTCAAAAGAACTTGTGGAATCACAGCAACATACTACTATGCAAGAAACAAGGATCTAAATTCATAAATAATATAGGATCATATGTGTATTAACCATATACATGCATATATAAACAACTACACAAGAATATGGAAGGAAACAAGAATAGCTTTATTCAGATGAAAAGTAGCAAGAGGATTACAACCATGTGCTCTGACCCAGCATCATCCTCCAGCTAAGAAGCCCTTCTTCACCTCAAGTAAAGCTAGATCACCCAACACTGTGAATGTACACCAAAATACCAACAGCGCTTCTCTATAAGATACAAAATTCCAGCCTCTGGATCTCTGTTATGAGGGATCCATATATAGATGATTACAGAGAGGTGAGTCATCTTTTGGGATCTTGATTAGTGTCTTCTCTCTGATAGTTCCTGCTTCCACTTGGAGAATGATGATCTCTTACTCATCCCTGGTAAAAAATGGAGAGGCAAGTGTCAGAGGGGAAGCTTCTGGAAGATTCCATGATCTTCCACCTCGCATTTTGTCTCTTCCATTTGTCCATTCCTGACCATCGGACCCTACAGAGGAGAAAATCAGCATGCATCACACCCTGTACATTGGGAAGGTGATATGCATTGCACCCTCTGCATTGAGCTTTTAGTATGGTCCAGTTTGACCATTTATGAGCAGTTTTCAGTGGAGAACTTCTGGGAGATGATGTAATCAGTTGACCTTGTTCCTTTAGGCAGTGAAGCAACACTTTTAGGGACTTAAGAGCCCTCAGTTATGGACATTTGTGATTGGGGTTGAAGTGCCCAAAAATGTCTATAACAATTTCCCCCTAAAGCATGAGGTCGTTAATCTTTTTTTATGTCGAGTGAAATGCTTTAATATGAGGATCCGAAGTTTTTCCGAGCTGGGAGGTCACCTGTAATAAGATACAATACAATACATTATTTTGACAACATTTTTTTATGATATAGTTGAGGTGGGCATTCCCATGCTTAGCTTTATAAATTCATTTTCATGTACATAGGACAGACGATCATCTGTGTGACAGACTGATGATATGGACACATCATCCTTTGATTTGGATGATCATCTGTTCGGTAATGATGTACATGGATGTTTTCATATTCCTGAATATATCACAGCCCGGATGGATGAAACTAGATCTGAGGTCTTCAAAACTCGTCCAATCTTCACTCGGAGTACAAGTCGATCCATGTGAAAAATGTTCTAGAGTCGAACATGGAAAGACATCACCTGATTACCAGCCAATGATGTAAGCTGTTAACAGGTGCGAGAGGAATCACTAATAATGACAATGAACCTCAAGGTACTACAGTACAATTCACGTGGTGTGAAAAGGGACTTGGTGTCGAACACCACGTAAAATCTCTCGGTCGAAGGCCATTGATGTAAACCTGTCGCCGACAGTGAGAAACTTGCCATTGAGGCATGCAAGCTTCAAAGTACTGAAAGGGTTGTTCCGAAGTCAACTTCTTGGATAATGAGCTGATGTCGACAAGAAGCAACCCATCGCAGGAGGGCCTTAATGAATCCCACATCAACGACACGGAACGAAGCAAATGATTTTGGAGGTGAAAACAAACTGACGATACAGGGTTCAGGGCGACAGTCATGAAGGAATGAAGAATGAATGTATTGCAGTGGGTGAGACAGAGGTGAATTGTCTGAATGATTTCTCTTGACCATATCGGCGACACTGACGATGGATTGGTAGCGTTAACCCCAAAGATGGATGGTGTGACAGACCAATGGTGATGACTAGTGAATGGAACAACCCAACCCGGCATGGATGCGGAAGGAAAGTGTCATGTTCAAGAGCGACTTGCTACCAATAAAGTTTCTTCAAGTTTTCTTCCCAATTTTCCCCATTCATTGATGACCAGTACCTCTTTATTTTTGTCAAGCTTGAGGAGGATAACATATGCTTGTTCTATAATCCGCCCTTCAAGCAAACATGTCGCTATATTTTAGCGAGCCTAGCGACAGTGAAACTCGTTCTCATCCATTTGGATGAGTTTGTCGCTATTCAGTTTTAACAAGTTTAACGACAAAGATAACTCAGTCTCTTTCAATTTTAGAGAGTCTGAAAGAAACGGAAAGAAGACTCCAAAGATTCTTTTTCATTGTATAATCCCTTAAGTCCAAAAAAGCGTAAAATAATACGAAAGGGATGAATTTTTGATAGTTTTAACAAGCCGAACAAGACAAGCGCTCGATCTTTTTGTGTAGTAATCCCTCAGGTCCAAAAAGATTAAAATCTAGAGGAGGGATAGCACTTCTGATGCCTTTTAACGAGCTGGAGAGGCCAATCGCTCGGAAATCTTTTCATATTTTACGAGTCAGGTGAAAAGAGCTTAAAGAAGATTCGTTTTCGAGGAACGAGTGATAGTTTCAGGTAGCAGCTAATTCCAGGTAAGATTTGGAATTTTACAATCACGACAGTGTCACAAGGATGGCTAGCAGAATCACTCTTCGCAGATGTTCCTCGAAGGGGTAAACAATCATATGGGGATGAATGATCAGCTAAAAACAGAGTGGAGGTGATAGCGAGAACACGACCAAGGCTCAAAAGCTGGCGATAAGCATTCACAATGGTTATTTACCGGTTCATTTTTTAATGAGATTAAACGCTGGGGGAAACACTTGCTCATGACTTATGTTTATTTTTTAACGAGCTTGAACTATGCGCTAAAACTTCTCATGGAGAGTTTATTTTTTAACGAGCTTGAACTCTGCGACAACATTGCTCGCTAGTCGTATGATAAGAATGTCTCATTCAAGATGCTATTTTTTATGGAGCTTGCACCTTTTGAAGCTTTGCCCCAGATCCTTTCTTTATGCGAGCTAGGAAATGACCAACCTTACGGGTTTAAAGGGTTAGAAGTCCTAAAAATTTAAAAAATAAATAGCTGCTCTTCACTTGCATGCGGAAAGGTTTGCATGCCCCCAAGTATAGTGAAAAATTTCTAGGTTACCAAGAAAAATGCTCCCTCGGTGATGTCTATCGAAATAGACAATGGGGAGTGGCGTAGAGATACTCCACTCGCATAACTTTAACGAAGGTATCTTATTCCAACCTGTTCCCATTTTCCTATAAGGACGGGTTCGCCAGACTAGTCATATATCCCTCGCGGAAATCCACTCTATACCTAAGGTTTTCCTGCCGAAACAGACCAGGGTGCATGCCCCCTGGGTTTCAGTCACATCTTCCTAAATCACTCGCGCTCATCAGGTGGGCGGACTGGAGACAGATGAGACATTTCTTGCTTGAAAAGACCATTTAGGGATGGTATTTGACTATTTGCGATGTGTGAACAGTGGAATGACATTTGGTCTACGAGCTTGACCATTCTGCCTTCGTGCGGAAAACGCATTACTCTAAAGAGTGAGGAGACGATGGCTCCCATGCAATAAATATAGTCGCGTCCAAGGAGTAGATATAATCTAAAGGTCCCTGAACTACCATAACGTTCATGTGAATATTTTTCCTTCTCAAAGTAAATGGGCACATTTGGAAGGATCCCTAAAGGTTGACTGGTTCCCTTGTCGAAGCCTGTTAAATTTCTCATTTCAGGCAAAAGCAATTGGCGAACCAAGCGCTTTCCAAGCAGTTGAGGAAAGGATACTCACAGAAGCCCCTTCATCAATGATGGTACCAGCCATAACCATTATGTAAGCTTGTACAATGATTCTGAATGGTACACTGGCTGGTAAACGGGGTCTGCCTAGTAGATTCCAGTCAAAGGAAACGACTAGGTTTCTTGGTGGTGGGACCGAATAGACGGTCGGATATGACTCTAATGAACTTCCTTCCTGCGGTAAAGGAACGAGAAGACTTCCCCCAAGTTCATCGGAGTCTGTGTTGATGAAAAGAATTTGAACGGTTTCGTTCTCTTTCTCTTCAGTGACGGTATCATCCAAAGATGAACACTCTGAAGGCAAGACTGGGTCAACTGCCATATCGACCCTTTGACTTTCATCTGGTATGGATTCAGAGGGTTTATTTTCAATGATAGGTACTTCGGCTAACCACAATGATGGGCCAGCCGAATTTTCAATCGGTGGAGGGCTTGGCAAGAGTTTTTGATATCCAGGAGGAAGTCGTAGCGGTGAAACCGGACGATTATCCAAAACTCCTTTAGCCTCGTCAAGGAAGGGACAACGGTGGACGGTGTGATCACCTTCACACAACTTACAAGGAAGTTTAGGATTCCTTCTTTGTCCATGTGCTTCACTTTCACTGGTTGATGGTGAGCATTCAACGTGATCGCCAGAGGTTGATGCTACCGGATTGTGCAA